>JARHVA010009395.1:0-25000 GCA_037957365.1 Torreya grandis
TAATTCATTATTTTTTAATATTTTTAATGTAATGCCATTTTATTTTTTGTGTTTTAATTTATGAAAACAATGTGTGTATATCTTTTACATATTGAGGTATGAATATACAATGTGGTTTTATATCAATAATTCATTAATAATATAGTCATAATGTGTACATTATATTATAGATATTTAGGAATTTTAAATATGGAGTTGACTAAGATTTGTGTATGTATGATATTTTACTTATAAAAATTTGGGGTTGTAGATAATGTTAATAGTAATACTTTAAAAAAATATTTTTTTAGGATTTTACCAAATGTGCATATTGATACAATTTTATATAAAAGTTATTTAAACATTCGGTAATCAATGCCCACATATATCATATATGTTAGTGTTAGCTAATTTTATACTACATAAATTAAGACATTATCCAACACTTAAATTCTATAATACAATGGCATATAAGACCTTTTAGTAAACTCACCCAAATTGAGTGATTGCTTAATTTTAATATTTTGAATGAGAATACACATAAAAGTTTACATCACATATAGATGAAATAAGAATTCAAAATTAAGATAATGTAAGAAACCATCACATAGATAAATAACCATAACATAGATATACATAATGAAATAACCACATTATGTTAATTTTAACATCAATACATCAATTTCATGAAATATGAACATTGGAACTATCTATTCATTAACACAAACATGCATGAAAATAGTCTTTGTTTATGAACAATATCAAGAAGGATAATTGTATGTAACAAAAAGAAAAATAAATAATAATGACATATAGTAAGTATATATGTATAAATCAATTATAAAACTATATAATTAACATAGATATGTTAGATAATGTGTATGTGTATTAAATTTATGACATAATGAAATAAATAATGGACAACATTGGCATATAATATAGAGCATATGCATATACAAAATGGGTCATATAGGCATACAAAGTGGGCCATATAAGCATACAAAATAAATAGTGACTAAAACTACACTTATAATCACAACTAGCTCTCTTATTGCATATTGCCTCTAAATATATTTATCCTCATCAGCATATATGTATAACCTTGGATGTTGGTTATATCATTATAGGGAGAAGATCTTCTCTTAGCTTGGGAAGGATTATATGTTTGTGCCATAACCTCATAAACATGTGGATCCTGCACAACACAAAAAATTATAAAACTTAATGCATTAAAATTAAATATAGACATTGATAGAGTTTACAATATTTTTTTAAAAAAAGGTGATTCTGGACTCATTTCATGCCAATTAAAGGGTTGTCTAGGTTTGAGTCACCTATAATATATAAGAGATGGAGAATCATATAGATCATACATATAGGTTTAGATCAAGGTGTGCATCTAAATATAAATATGATGTATAGTATCATTAAATGAACTTAAAAGAATATATTTTTCTATTTGTTCTCACTAGTTTCTATCTTTGAATCATATGGTAGTGGCAAGATAATAGATGCGAAGATGTAATTGGAATATTAATCATAATTTGTTTCAATACATGTGGCATATTTCACCATCTATAAAAAAAAAATTGAATATGTAAATTACGAATCAATTAAAAGTAAATATATTTTAATATAAATCTATCCTTTTCCTTATACATAATGAGATATAGATAATATGAAGGAACTGTAATGTTAATTATAGTGTTATCATCATATTGTTGTCATCTAGAGAGGTTAACAATAACTTATGATATCATCTATACAAATAAATAATGAAATATAGATATTTCATAACAAATTTAAGATAGATTAAAATTATTCATTCTTTACATAAAGAGAGAGTGAGAGAGGGATATAAAGAGAGAAAAATAGTAATAGTGAGAGGGAGTGAGAAAGAGATATAGGGATAAAAAGAGAGAATAAAGGGGTGGAGGGAGGGAGGAAGGGAGGGAGACATACATAATGCAATATTATCTCTATTTATCTCCCTCTATTCCTATGTTTATATACATTGTAAGAGGAGGGGAAGGTCAAGTAAGAAAAGAGACTAAAACTATGGTGTATAAAAAAAGATTAAAGTAATGTAGAAAATTGAAATGTTACTTTAAATACTTGAGTGTAGGGTGCTTCAGTGTTAATCACAACCTCAAAATTATAATCCAAATAAGCTAGGGTACCTAGAATATATGTCATCCTCTATGCAAGCAAAATAAAGTTTAGAAAAATATTAATCAATTAAGTAAACATATATAATAAAAGATAATATTAATATTCATCTAAAAAAAAATCTATAATTAAATAAATGTGTCAAACACATATGGTGAAGTATATAAGCCATACATATGTGGTTGTGCGCTAATGGGAGGTGGTGAAGCAACTAAAGATGTCATATACTTTGGCATGCTACTACCTAGTAGTTTAGAAATAGATTCACATGGCATATACTATGGATTTATAGTTTCCTAAGGTGATAAGTAAACTGAAGATATAATATTTTATTATACCCTAGAGCCTAGAGGTCCCGAAGTGATTATATATGGAATACATTTTTGCATACTAGTGTATTGTACAAATTTGTGCCTAGTTTGCAAAGGTGTACCTATTATATTTTCATATGTAACCTTTGTATGTATATTATGAAAATTTGATCCAATAAACTTACTCTCACTTGATGTTCAATTATGTGCATTAACTATAGGATGAATTCTAGATATACCATAACATGAATCACCAATAGTATGAGGGACACTACTAGATGTGCCACCACATGTAGCATGTGTAATAATCTTCATTGTATGCATCACATCATTAATCATAACTTGTGTGAGATTAATAAATACCTAAAATGTGCCAATCCATGTATTATGATGCAATATTTTGGGGAAAATTATTATGCATTATTTTCCTTCTATTTCACTATTGGAAGTTTTGGTAGTTTTGGTCTAACTTCATCTTAGGTCTATCAAATAAGGACCTAGATTGGATACCTTTGGATGAATTAATGTAAAAATAATTTAGGATTTTATGTAGAATTGACTCATAGTAATTATTTTAAAAATAATGTATCATAACCTTACTATTATTGAATCGAGGCTCATGAAACATCATTTACCACATATACCAAAATTTGTTGTTAAGCTATAAATGAACTCACCAATCAATGGTCATGTGCTTTTGACTCATTGGTGGGGGTTTTGTGATTATAATCATAAGAAAAAAATCACATTATTCTTATTTTTATCTTATTTTTTAATGTCCACATATGAAAATTTATTATAATAATATTCCTTCAATACCTCACTTGATGCAACATTGCATCAAGTTGAGAAGTGACTTTCCCACTTCATTATAAAATTCCTCCAATGTATTAACAATTAAATTATGTGTAATATTAATTAATATTTATGAAAAATATTGATGGTTATTTGTAATTGTTATCATTTTGAACTATATTGTTCATATAATTCATCTTCTGTGAATTCAAAATGATGGGGTTTTTAATTACAATTTTGTTTGAGGTTTTATTCAAATAATGAGTCTATCCAATGAATATTCAAAATATTAAAAATTAAAAACTTTATATTAGATATAGTTTAAGGTTTTCATGAAATAAATGTAATTTTTTTATCGACACCAAAAATGCATAAAAAAATACATTGTCAACTCTCAACATGCCCTATAGAAGAAAAAAACTAATACCATGATATGAGTGTGTAAATTTGCAGGGATACAAGGAGAGAGAAACAAAACACACTTATTATTATCCAAATATTCAATCTCAATAAGGTATAAATAAATAAAATGTGTGTTTGGGTATATGAAAGTGTTTTAACATTTATGAAACATATACCCCCTTTTAACACAGGGCGTATGCATTTTGTGGGACCTAAAAAGGAGTATACCCTTTTTCAAAAAGGGTCTATACCACTTAGTTTTGTGATTAAATATAATAATATTTTATTTCATATTTTTAAACAAAAGGGTGTACACCCCTTTTAAAAGTGAGTACAACCTTTGGAAGAAATGATATGTTGTTTTTAATAATGTCATGTTTTTATACCCCAACTTTTTCCATATACCAATACAAGGGATGAGTATATTCTAAGATTACCATCATTGGGGTGTTCACATTTGATTTATTGATTTTTAAAAAATTAACCTTGATTCATAAGTCCACTCAATTTCAGCATCATAATTTATCATATTATTTAGTGGTCTAACTATTTCAGCAAAATATGAAATGCATTTGAACATAAAATTTATATTACCAAAGAATGATTTCAAATAATTTTAATGGTAGGGAAGGGAAATATATTTTATTTATTATAATATTTATGGATTTTTTGATACTAATATTTCAAAGATTATGTGGCCCTAAATCTTACCTTATTTGACCCCAAATATGCATTTCTTCATATTTAAGGAGATGCCATGCTATCTACATCTTTCTAGCACTGTTCTCAAGTATTTTACATAATCTCCTTAGTTATTTAAAGATATTTTTAGACATTCCATGTAAATAATAATAATATTATCAATAATTTTCTTACATACAATGCCCATAGCATGATGAAAAGTAGAAACCATGTTCATTAAATCGAAGAAAATAATTTTGTTTGAAAATGTTCCCCTTTTCTTGGGAAGACTATATTGATTCAGTTTTAAGAGTTAAACATCATCTTATTATATGCATAATATATCCATAAAAATAACATCATTTTTGAATCATTCACTAGTTTTAGTACCTCATCTAGTGATGGTAATGGGTAATTATCCTTTTTCTAATTCTGGATTCAGGTTCCTAAAGTCTACATAAAACCATATTTCTCAACTCTTTTTATAGAATGAAACCAAAATTTCCAACCATTTAGAGTTCATTATCATTAATATAATCTTATTATATATAAAAATATATACTTCTTTTAAGATCAAATGTTTCGTCAAAGGATTCACAGGCCTCTACCTCTCAGAAAATGACTTACTCCTAGTTTGAGAGGAATATTCTAAGTGAGAATTGAAGTGTCAAATATATTTAGGTATTTTGTACTCCTATAAATGTCATTTATAAAATATTTAATTTCTTATTCAATTATTTTCTTATAAATTTGAGTATAATTTGTGCCTAAAATCATAGTTTTCGACTCACTAGCAATGCCTAGATTATAATGCTCATGAAACATACCTTTGTAATGAGATATTTTTTATTTATTACCATGATATTCCATTTTAAAAAATTATCTAATAAAACCATATATTTTGGTATTTTATTTTTATTTAGGTTTGTCACTCCATCTTCATCTAGTTCAAACTCATCTGTAACAACCTCATCTATAATCTAGGATTTAAAAACATATGTATTCATGATGAAGTATGATGTATTGATCATCATTAAATAATTATAATTTTATAATATTAATAGTATTGTAAGGGGTAGATACCAACTCCACTAAAAAAATCTTCAACTTGGAGTTATAAATTCATTCCAGGGTATTATAGTTGTTTCCAAAGCATATGCTATCTGATTTATCTTATGAGGCACAATTTTTATATTTAATGCATACAAATATTATATAATATTCCATACTCTATGGTGATACTTAAAAATTGATTTTAATTACAATAATATTAAACTTAGACTTATTGATCACCAATTTTGAGTCATATAATACCTTTAGGTACATGAATTTATTCTTAAGAGCAAACTTAAGTCTAGGTATCAATGCTTCATAATCAACCACATTATTTGTGAAATAAAACTATGATATGAAATAATAGAAATAATATTTCCCCTTGGATTAACAATTTAAAATCTATCACCACACCCTTACTTACACTTATATCCATTAGACATTGAAGTCCATAAATTGTTTTCAATCATTCATTATTTTTCTGTGATATGGGTGTTATACAAATATTTCCTTTTCCTTCCATTTAAAATGGAGAAGGTAAGTGAAATTTTATTCACTAATAAATGACCTTTTGGTTTTGTCTTCAATAGCTAAAGTACATTTTAAAATATTTGGAATGAATTTATCTTCAACTCTATACATTATTGACTCACTTCTTCACCTTGGTTTCCTTGTTTATGATAGTTTCCTCATTCTTTTACCATATTTTGAATAGATAACATGTTAATACTTAGGTTTTCAAAAACATGTGTCTTAATTTAAATTCTATATACCCCAATATATGATTCTTCATATGACATCTCATTGGTTTTATTTTATGATCAAATGTAACACCTTTAGATCCATTTCAGTATTGATCTAGTTAGGCATACCACTTGATGAGAGCCACGTATGATATAAAACATTAATTTTTATTAAATAATAATATATTCATGATATTATAAAGATATATATGATTATTTTATGAATCCTTATGATGAACATCAAACTCATTGGATCTAAAGATATTAAATAATTTTGAGTAGTATAAATTTAGGTTTGTGTATAGAGTTTTTTCAACCTCTTGTAAAAATTATTTAAGTGAGGGCTAAACATTCTCATAGGATTATTTATTTCCATATGGGTATTATAAAATTGATGATATATAATTTTAGTGTCAATATGCACTTTGAACGATTAATGGGCACAATTTGAAGGTCATTCTAAAAGGTATCAGATCCATCTAGAAATATAAGGTACCATATATAAGTGACTTCATCCAAGGTATGAGGGAAAAAATAACACATCAAATTCTCATATTCGATCTATATTATTATAATATTATATTTTAAAGGTTTTATGTGTTCTTATGTATTTTGAATCCCACCATGGAAATTCCCAGGGAAAAATTTACTAGGATTCTTGGGTAATTAATGGGAAAGTCTTGATATGTTCATAGGATTTTTAAATCCAACATGAAAAAAAAATTTCATTGGTTAGTTTATAAATATTTAAAAAATTACTAAGTAAAGGAACAAAAACTATTGTATAACTAATGGCTAAATGGATACTTCTAGTTTTAAAATTTCCTTTGATAGTTCTAGCTTTTATATGTTATATGCTCTATAAATGTTAAAATTCACCATCAATATAATTTTATCTCATGTTTATTATTATATTTTATAATTTTGTACTTTCAATACCTCAATTTAGGTAAATCCTTTAAACTATCAAAATTTTAATTTCAATTTTGTCATCATTCTAGCATCTGTCTATTGATGGGTCATTTATCACACCAGCTTATGTAGGGTGTAAATCCAATCACCATTTTATGAAAGGAGACAAAATGTCCTGAAGGTATATGCCACTAGGTCATCACATAATAGATAACTTAGTTGGTTGACATGAAACTATTTCATTTTAAGGGGCATTTTTCAGTAGAAATCTATGCTTAACTAAATGAAAGTCATAAATTAAGTCTACTAATTTTTTGACATGTTTTTTAATAACATAACAAGAAATAACAAGTGCTAATAAAATTTCAAAAATAAAATTAGTAGTTCAGATTGATCATTTAAGCTATTATTGACTCAATATACACAATCACTACACACGTTCAATAATTCATAAGCAATAATGAATGAGTCTTTGTAATCATGATAAAACTTGTAAACTCATATTATAATTTTTGATCTATTATAAACCTAGTATAAAATATTTATAAAAAATCAAAATATAATGGAAATAAATAAAAAATTGATCTTCCTATGTGGTGAAGACAAATCTATTTCATTTGGTTAGATAAAAATCCATAAAATCAATCTCCCCCTAATTAGCATTCACAAAACCATAAATGAAGATAGTGTTGAAGTCTAAGGATATCTAGTTAAAAATAATAAGAATAAAATAACCATATATGTACACAAGTAATTAGAAAAATATCCATGACCTTTGATTCAAAGATATTTATTAAAAATAATGTTTGGATTGATAATAACTAGTTGAAATAAATAAATCCTTTGAACAACATTACCCATGTGAAAATCCTTTTAGGGAAAAAGGAAAATATAGAATGAAAGTATTTGGTCCTATATTCTAAATTCTAATATAAAATCAACCATCCATTTAAAATAAATTTTAATGGTATTATATATTTTATTACATATATTAAAGCAAATTTTTCCTCCAAAAGTTTGTTACATTTATTAGTGTGGAACCACCCATTGAAGGTAAGCTCTAAGAACTTTTTGATGCACTAGAAAATAAAAACATTTAAGGTTAAGAGATTTTTCACATTTTTAGTTATTGAGAGGCCATCCTAGTCTTGAAATATGTTCTTTCCATCTCTTTTTCCTAAGTTATACCAAAATAATGAATATAGCTTGTTATTTCCTTGACATAGGTAAAATAAATACATATATTAAATATGTAGTTTAGATTAAAATAGTGACATGTTTTAAATCATGTCTTTATCTAATGTAATAAAAATTCCATGGTGAGTGGCATTTAACTATATTCTTGATTACCAAAATGACATGTAAAATGGAGGAGCTTACCAAAAGATACAATCCAAAAACCAACAATTTTTTTAATTAGTATCCAAATGACATGATCTAACTTTTGCCTTGTAGCTCCATTTGAGCTCTTCCACATGCAAAAAATATCATCTCAAAAATTTTGATGTTGTATTAAGATACCCTATCTACTTAGAGCTGATTTTGATGTTTTTTAGAGGCCATGCGTGATCATCTGGGGGTCTAAAATTAACATTTAACTATTTTTTCAATATTTTTCTATTTTTATAAATTATATATTTTTATGACCAAACATAAAATTTAGTTGAATTTTTTTCCATAGGCTAATTATAGTGTTTATAGTGTTTCATGAAATTTTTAGAGCTACACATGCTTGTATGCGAAACTTACTATAAATAGCAGCTACTAAAAATAGACTTTATTTATTTATTTATTTATTTATTTATTTTTTTCAGATTTTATTTTTTTTTGAATTTTGCATGTCAACTCTAATTCTGAGTTGAGGCTTATTTAAGCATGGTTTGGGTTTATAATTATTTCAAGTCATTCAATTCTAATTAATAAAATTTATTATTTTTAGAAGTTTTGCCTATTGATAATTTATTGTCTTGATAGTTTTTAGTTTCATTAGATACCACTTTAATCCTTTGATCCTAAATAAAATATCCAAGAGAGAGCATGAACTCCTCCCCTTGAATATAAAATAAAAAGTGGGTGATTAGCCCCAAGACCTAATCAATATTTTTAACTTGACTATCAAAGTGGTGGGGGTGACTTATCCCCCCAAGATCTTATTAGGGATTTAAACCCTAATTTTCCTTATAAATATTCCAAAATAATTTATATACCTATCCATACTTTTTGTGCATGATTATAAAAGGGATAAAATAAACTTTATATAATTTATTTTATGATGAAGTGTTATATATGAAAATTTTTTCGCAGAATTAGTCTCTACAATAGGATAACTTTCAAGACCTAATTTTGCACAAATGATAGAGTTAAACTAAACATAGAGTGAGAAAGTATAAAATAATTATACTACAATAAAAAATAATAATCAAACTAAAATATAAAACTAGTACCATGATTTTGACAAAATTAGGGAATGTTGTGAGTAAAAAATAAACTATATTATATTTTATATGTAAGTAGATTAATAAAAGCACTCATTCCAAGCAGGGGTTAATAAAATCAAAAACAAATTTTAACTATCTACAAACTTGACATATTAGTGATTTAATTAGACAACCCCATAAAAAATAAGAGAAAAATACATTTAGATAGTTTTGGGTGGAATAGTCTAATGACTTCATGTTTTCAAACAACATAATGTTATAAAACTATTTTAAAAAAATCATTAATATTTTTACTTAGAGAGAAAATCCTAACTTGAATGAATGCTAACTAGGACCATAAATTATCAATGTTTTTTCCCATTAAACACCTTCTATAAATATATAAGAAAAAATATCTATAATTTTCCTAATTTTCAAATACAATAAAACTTCTTATTAGTGTTATATCAAGCTTTCTCTCACTGATAATGATCATAAATAACTATTATATATATATTTTAATATGTTTTTATTTAAACCATTAGTTTGGGTCATTAACACATCAATAAAGAATTTTAATCCTCATATACACATTAAAATATAGAATAAAAACATTAATTGTGTCTAATTTTTTTATAAAAAAATTGATAATAAACTTGCCATTGGCAAAAGGTACTCATGATAATTATTCAATTTATTAACCACTCAACATTCTATATCCACCACATGGTTAATGAAGGATCAATGTATTATTTCTAAACACCCTCAATACCTATGATGCATCCACACCAACATTATATAAGTAGTGAAATGTAATTGTATTCATCCTCCAACATTCTATGTGGATTAATGATTTGGAATTAAGAATAAAAATGATCCAATAAACTAACCCATATTGGTATAAATATGAGACTAACTTATCAAGAAGTAATCTTGAGACATACCATTAAAAAATAAAAAATATTCACCCTTACACCAATTAAAATTTTATAAAAAACATTTAATGTCAATAAATGTTCCTACGTAGACAAGTCTATAATAGTGAAGATTAATTAAGTAATGAAATATAATTATATAAACACAATATAATACTTAAAATCAGGAAATTTCAAAATATTACCCATTATTTTAAATTACATTGTGCTATGATGCCAATAAAACCAATCATATATCAAATTTAATGATTATGTAGTCACAATTACATGTTTTTCATGATATTGTGGGATTATTTGTTAAAAAATTGTATCCCATAGAAGTCATAATTTTATATAAGTTATATATACACATATACAAATTCATATGTTATGTATTTTTATTTTATAGTTATATTTTTAAAATTAAGTCACAAGTTCAAATCCCAAAAAATAAATGTAAGTATACCTTATATTTGAAACAAAGTTAAAATAAGCTATGCAAAGGTTTAATGCACACCCTTTTTATACATATACTTTTAATGGTTATATTTTCAACTTACATTTCCTAAATTAATGTATATCTTTTTAATATAAATGAAATCATGTGTGTGTGTGTGTGTGTGTGTGAGAGAGAGAGAGAGAGAGAGAGAGAGAGAGAGAGAGAGAGAGAGAGAGAGAGAGAGAGAGAGAGAGAGAGAGAGAGAGAGAGAGAGAGAGAGAGAGAGAGAGAGAGAGAGAGAGAGAGAGATTCATTTATATTTATTTGTTTTATAATGAATTATATAAGTTTATGGAACGTTATATTATAAATATTTCTCATAAATTAATTGAAATCATAATAAAATAAATAAATATAAATGAGAGTGTGTGTGTGTGTGTTTAGACACACAAATTGCTTTATATTTGAAACAAAGTTAAAATAAGCTAATTATGACATGGACATCGAGATAAAGTACACATGAATAATAATAATAATAATAATAATAATAATAATAATAATAATAATAATAATAATAATAATAATAATAATAATAATAACAACAACAACAACAACAACAACAACATTATGACATGGACATCGAGATAAAGTACACATGAATAATAATAATAACAACAACAACAACAACAATAATAATAATAATTATTCACATATTTATTCATTTTTATTAATAATGTTACATAATTCACCAAGTGTAATGTTTTATAAAATCCAACCCCATTATTTTCATTGAATTTAATAACCTACTTCCATAATTAATGACATTATATTCCTAACCACCTATGAAATAAGTTATTAATACTCTAATATTATTAGTGACTAACATAACAATAATATTGTCTAACTATAACTTTATTAATTATTAGTGGTGTCTGACATGGCATGTTTGTCTCTTACAATAACTAACATAAGAAAAATATATATTTAGATCACATGACCTAACAAACCCCACATTATATAAATTAGAACAAAATATGCATATGGGAGAGAAAAATTACTGCCTCTCATGAAACCACTGTGACCTATAAATATCTTACCTATAGTACCCTATACTAATTGATAAGTGTCTACACATCCAATCCAATACCTATAGTAATGCCTTATATTCCCTCTAAATATTTTAATAACTTTGGTGTTATAAAAATACCTCATGTGATGATGATGATGATGATGATGATGATGATGATGATGATGATGATGATGATGATGATGATGATGATATCCCTTTTAATACTTATCTCTCACATCATATATATCAATACTATAGTATATGCATCATCCTAGGAATACTTTACTACATCGATCCATGTCTCAATGATAATTTTCTACCTCCTCCTATATATAAAAATATAAACTAATTTTCTAACAACCTTAATTTTTTTTTAAAAACTACTGGTGTTTACAACCTCATTCAATTTATAGAATACCATGAATACCTAATTAAATAACCTTCTTACTATCAAACGAGATGTGAGAAGTTAAATCAGTTTTGGATAAACAACTAGATCCACATACTTGATATCAAGCATTTCAAAAACTAATATTTCTAAATGAAAAATAAAACTCATAATTCTAAAAAAAATACACTATGGTAGAACTTAATCTTAGAGATTACAACAAACTCAAGATGGGTGGGTCGTTGACTCTACTAACCTATTTAATCCCGAGGAACATTTAAGTATAAAATAAAAATGAGTTTCTCTCTGATAGCACTATAAATAGGAAATATTATTACACTCACTATTTTCAATCATTAAATTTCCATTATAGCAATAGTAGGAGTCATATTTGATAAAAATACACATGTTTTATGTTTTTTACACCTAGATTCTCCACTTTTATAATTCATCTTTTTTTTTTAAAATATAAAAGGAAAACATCCAAACTAAAATAAAATTTTATAATGGATTCATAATTTTATAAAACATAAATAAAATGAGGTTAGATAACTATATTTATATAAAATATCAACTAAACAAAATAATTGTATAAATTAAAAGCAATAAAATGGTACATTTTTTCAATAAATTATTTTCACACTTAATGGGATTAGATCGCTTGAAATCCTTCAAGATTAATATCCTAAAATGAGGTACATTTAATAAAACCACTATATAAAAAATTAAATTTTTAAACATAATACTTAATTTAAATTCGACTTGCATGTTTACCTTAAAGACCTACTCTATATGAAAAAAAGTAACATGTTGAGTTTTGAACCTAAGACTTCTAGAGTTTCACAGACTTCACTTAAATATTAAAATCCAATCAAGTATGCATTTATTTCAAGCATAGTCTCAAAAATTTATTAATAAACATTTTATTGGGAATGCGTAATCAATAAAAACTAATATTTCAATATTGTTTTTCTTGGAAATGTACAAAAGAGAATATTTTTACATAGTAGAAGCAATCATAAAAAGCAATAAGGGACTCACACACCTAATTTAAACTAATAAATAGTCAAAAATAAAATATTTTATCAACATGTGATGCTTTTAATATAATGATTCTTCAATAAACTTAGCATAAGGCACCTTCCATCACTCCCTAACAACCCTTGGAACAAATTTTTTTAAATAAAAAGTTTATCATATTTTTAATGTTGTGCTTCCTTTTACATAAAATTTTAAGCTTTTAAAATAACAAGTATATCTCATTACAAGTTTTAGTACATTTTTATTATACTTTCTAGGCTTTCAATTCCTCAATAAGAAACACAAGTTTTCAATAATATTTTTAGAACTCTATAAAACTTTCACCACCCCTCTCATGTCTTTGATGAATTTATTACACCTTTTATTAGATTTTATATCCTTATATCAGAAACTACATGCCTAGATAAGGTTTTCAACACCTCTCATGTTAAAATGGTACTTTTTAAAATAATTTTTAAAGTTTTTATGAAGGATCCAATACATAATCATAGAAATATTAACAATTTTTTCAATATTAAACATCCAAATTAATATAAATAGTTCCTGACACAAATAAATATTCATATGACAACACATTTTGGTTTATTTTCTTGTTACTTTCAATTTAATAAAATTAAAGGGGTAAAAGTCACATGTCCAATGCCCCTTTTAGGATTCTAATAGGCAAATCAAATCCCAACATTATTATATTTATTTATGGCACTTTAGGAAGATTCATATCAATTTAGACATATTTATACAACATTCTTCTTCAAAACATATTTAGTTGTAGGTTCTAGGCTAAGTTAATAAATTTAAAAAAACAAAAAAAACTATTTAAAAAGTTTTGTAAAACAACAAAACATTTATTCAGACAACTATTTTGCAAGTTTATGGGCTCTTCTTTGGTTGCTTCTTCTTCCTCGCAGATCAATTTTCAAAACTCTAACACTAATGTTGGGATATAGTAAACAAGATTACATGAAGATAAAAAGATCTATTTATTGAAAAGAATATTGGAAATATATATTTGGGTATTCATTCAAGTTGATTAACCAAATCACATGACTTGCAATATGAAATCTTATATGAAAACCAAATTTTGAATAAACCTAGGACTCAAACACATTTTTATACAAATAATTACCTTATGGGCCATACCTCCTATGAATTAACTTAATAATGATCTAACATTATTAATTACTAAGATAACATTAATAATGTCTAATTGTTACTTTGTTTAATATCAATGGAATGTTGCACATGAGATGGATGCTACATATAAAAATGAACATACTAACAACATATATTTTTATCAAAAATAACATGCCGCTAAAACCTAAATTAAATTATCCAATATATCCTCCATGCCTTCCTTCTTTTGAAGATATTTCTTTCTCACATAACTTTGAAGAGATTAACTCTCTAATAAATTTCTTGTCAATATTTTGAGCTCTTCACATTCTTCCTGATGAATATCATGATTTTGATGGTCCCCCTCCTCTGTAAGAATGTAAATAATATAATATAAAATATATGTCCCACTTACAACTTCCCATTTGATGTTACCATCACTGATGAAATTAAAATTTTAGCTTTCAAAGAGATTATTTTTATCTCGGGGTTTCTCCTCTATTTCAGATGCTTGAACCATTTGTGTTTATGGTGATCATAAATGACATTATTTATGTCTTTGATACATAAACATCAAATTATTATGAGTGGTGTTATTCATTTAATTATTTAAGGATGTTATGGAAGTTAGAAACTATGTCTTCTAGTGGTGGTATTTTCATGCACTCTCATAGTTATTCCATATATATGCTTCCTTCTTACACTCCTAAACTAATTTTAGATTTTTTTAATTATTATTTTTGGTTATCTTTGTGAATATTCTATGATTTTATTGTTTAGTCCCCTTTTTGTATCTGATTAGTTGGCTTAGGGACCTTGGCCTTGTGGACTTTTGCATATCTCCTTTTATTCTCATAAAAACTTATTTTATCTTTTTTGGTGTGATATGATTGCCAAGTTGTTGTTATTATTATTATTATTATTATTATTATTATTATTATTATTATTATTATTATTATTATTATTATTATTATTATTATTAAAACATATTTTATTTTCATAACATGACTTAGAACTACGTAATAGTTCCCATGCATTTAAGTTACATCACACTATGATGTTATTTAATTATTTTAATGTAGTTTGAGATTATTTTTTATTTTAATAAAATGTGTCATATGTAACTAATTTTTTAGTAGAATATAATAAAATAATAAATTATATTAAATAATTATTTTACATACATACACATGTGTGTCTGTATATATTTATATACGTATATGTGTGTAAATATGTGTGTGTATATGTACACACACATACACATATATACATACGAACAAACACACACACACACACACATGTGTATGTGTATAAATCTATATGTATTATAAATTATATTATTTTATGAAAGGAAATAATTTGTATTATAATTTTTAAATATATTTATTATTAATAATATTATATATATATGATTTTTAGAAATATGGTTAGTTAATTTTCATGAAAACATATCTACGTGTGTACAAAATACCATTCAAAATAATAAAACATAACCACCAACTAAACATTAAAATATTGAATTATAATGAAAATGCTAATTCCTAAGGTAATTGAGACATTCAAACTTTATAAACAACTATTACAAAAAAAGATAACAATTACTGAAATTTTGCACGACCACTAGGATTAACTATTAAATTTAATACTTGGGATCAAAATAAAAAATTAATGTATTGTGCCAATATAAATTTATCCAATACACCAATTAAAATAAAATTTTCTTTTACTGGAAGCACGACTACTAAGAAAATTCGCCATTCATTAATATTTAATTGAACATTAAAATACATGTCTCAATCTGACAATAAAATCATATAACACACTTCATAACATAAAATAAAATAAAATATTTTTGGTATAAAAATGAATTGTAGTGATTATAAATTAAAAATATTAACAATTATATGGAAGTGAAATTCAAATGTCGATAAAGTGAAATATGCATCATGATAATCATTTAAAAGAGAAATGAGTTAAAATATAGATAAAATTTTCTTAAAAGTTTGGTGAGATTTTAATCACATTTTATAAAGTAAAGAAGGCATGGCTACTCAAAAAAATCATCATTTATGAATATTTTATCAAAAATTAAAATTAATGTCTCAATCCTAGGATAAAATTATACAACACACTTCATATAATAGAACTAATAATTTTTGGTATAAAAAGGAATGGTGTTAATAAGAAATAAAAAACTGACAATTATATGGAGTTGAAATTCAAATGTTGATAGAGTAAAATATGCATCTTGATATTTTTTTGAAAGAAAAATTAAGTAAAATATAAACAAAAACTCTTAAGATATTGGTGATATTTTAATTACATTCTATACAATACACTCAAAAAATAGTATTTTTGCATCTTTTTATTGTTAAAATATTGAAAACTATTATTATGATCTAAAATACATGATAAAAATAAAGAAATAATAGAAAAAAAAAACATATACTAAAATGAAATTAATTTCAAAAAAATTATAAGACATTATCTAACTTGTATGTCTTTATAAAAACTATATCTTTGATAAGCCTATCAAAAAAAGACAAATTAAAAACAATGCTAAAAAATTATGCCAATATTAAATATTTTATTAAAGAATAATAACACCTTATATAAATTTATTTATTTTGTGTGGTAAGCTTTTTTATTGTGTCACCAACTTTAATTATGTTAAAAATATTGAAACAAGTGACAAGGGTACAATGACATTCAAAACAAGTCAAGGAAATCTAAATTGAAAGGAATAACAAATTTAGAACCATGCATGAAGGCATAATGGAAAAAATGTAAATAAAGAAATTAAAAAATTTAAATTGTAACAAAAATTAAAATAGTTATGTGAGACACAATTATCATATGGATTGTAACTTTTATTCTTTTCTATTTGTTTTAAACTTAGATATTGTCTTACATTATTGTGTATTGCTAGTTGATGGTTTCCAAAAGACAAAATTACCTTAAATGTCTTACATATCTTCTTAAAAGTTTCTTTATATGTTTATTTTTTTCTATAGAGCTTAATCATGTAAACTTAAATAATAAGAACAATAATTGTTTAATAAAGTTTATGATTTAAGTTGCTCATTGCTTATTAAAATCTAAATTAAAAAAAAAGACAAAAAAACAACAACACTACATTACCTTGTATTACAACATTTTAACAAATGAATTCAAACAAATAATTTTTTCAACAAATAATTAAAATATTTAGTTCAACAAACAAAATTCTCTTTTTTCTATAGATGTATTTTTGACAAACTGCTTATACATTTATATTTTCTAAAATGAAATCTACATTACATGCAGTTATGATTAGATAAATTGTTTAAATTTATCTAATATATTTCAATTCTTTAATGTTTTGAAAATAATATAATTCATTATTTTAATCTAAAATATTCTAATTCTTTAATATTTTGAAAATAATAAAATTCATTGTTTTAACTTAAATTTCATCAAAATTCCATAAAATTATTTTCTTACGATCATTTCAATCTAAATGCAGATATTTATCACAATCCTTAATTCATCTTAACTTTTTATCCCCAACTTGTTGAATCTTAAAATCACCACTTTTACTTATTTTCAACATTCCTTTTCTATTCCAGCTTTAACAGATATATGTGATAACAATTTTATGGTTTTCATCTTAAACTTGTCCACTATGACATCTTCCAAGTATGATTATAGTAAGCTACACTTTTAGAGATTAGAAATGCATCGAGATAGTAATAATTCAATAATAAAATTTAAAAAAAATAAATAAAAATCATTATTATTTTAACTTCATTAAACAACCAAAAAAAAAAAAAAAAAAAACTCTTGTTATTTTATTCATAACTAATGGTTGAGTTATTCAAACTTTTAAACGAAAATTTATCCCATTTTATATTAATATAAATAATTTGACATTATATAAATAGAAATGGATTGGAAATTTTATGAGAGAACGTAGTCACTGACTTACAGGATTTTTCCATGAGTTTCTTGGATATATCAAGATGTCTGTCACTTGGGGTACGTAGCCTTAGTCACCTATAATAATAATTGAGCATCCAAAACAATTTAATTATCTTCGGATTTAGTATCACTTCATACTAGTCTCCATTTTAAAGGGTACTGAAAAATGGATGAAGAGTGACAAAATGACGTAATTCAAGAACCTAGGATACCATATAATGTTAATAGACGAATTTATGCTAATGGACGAATTTGCATAATGTTAAATTATTAAGTTTTATTTGATAAAATTAGTACCCAAATAATTGAAATCGTCGATAAATAAAACAAAATATAAAAATAAAATATACACAATAAATGTGATAAAATTAATCATAAAAGTGAGTAAAATCCTTCATAAATGGGAGAGAATATGAACAAATGTATCAATTGAAATAACCAATATAATAAATAAATAAAGAGTCTAAAATATATATATCCATGCAAATCTTAATCCTTGTATTTATGTAGTTGATGATGACAAACTGCAGTCAAAGATAAAACTAACGGTAATGATTTCGTGATTTATTGGTACAAATTTATGTTATTAGATTAACTATTTTATTTCTTGAATTAAAAATACAATATGTAAATCTTGTGATTGAAAAAAATTTCTAAATCAAAACATTTTTAAACCTATTTGTCTACCTTCCTTCTTATGCCACTACCATGTCTTTGAAATATATAAAAATACAATCCAATATATATATATATATATATATATAATTTGAAGTGTTACAATATTCTTAATATATTATGTAACATTAAATAATTAAAATAATAAGATATTGTGAAAATATTGAAAATAAGAACAAATTTTAAATTATATATTGAATTATATTTTAAAAAAAAAAAAAATAATAATAATAATAATAATAATAATAATAATAATAATAATAATAATAATAATAATAATAATAATAATAATAATAATAATAATAAAATTATATGCCATTATTAATGTCTTTCCCAATAAATGTTCCTCAATCCCTCATGTCTTCACTATTATCTTTATGATATATTGCAATTAATTTTAGCTTCTCCATATATTGCAATTATTTTTATATTCTCCATTTCAAGTGAAATTGATAGACATTATTATTTTTTAAATATAAATCCCTTAGCATAAATTACAATAATGTTCATGAATGTAATCAAAATTTTGATGTTTAATTAGAGAAACACAAAGAGTCCATTACTATAATGTAATTATAATTTTAAAATTTAATTTAATATTTTTGGAAAAAGAATATAAATTTGGAAAAAATATATCATTAAAATACATACTTATGTTTAAAAATTGAATCCAACCATGTTTTCGATCAAGAAAACAAGTCCCAAAAATCCAAGTACCACAACAAGAATTACCTCATATGTATACTTGTTTGGATTCAAAACAATAAACCATGCTCTAGTTAACCATCACAACATTAAATTAAATGAATGTAGATAGAAGTCAACAGTATAAATCATTCAACAATTTTGCATCTGTATACAAAATACCTAAAGCATTGCGTCCTAATGGTGGCATACAATATTTCTGTTTTAATTGAGTCCTATAAATACAAACTGTCAACAATCAACCTCAATGGAAAATGAAAAAATTTTAATATTTAAATTACATCATGATTAGATAAATAGGTACAAAAAATTATGAAACTGGAAACAATTGCTCATGTTTGTTAAATTTATGATATAAAGAAATGCTAGGTTGGAGACAACAAGTGCATATTTTCATGGAGGGGAGTTATTTGAACCTGAATAATTTCTTTGAGATAGAGTCTCTCTCGAATCGATTGATGATATAAACTAATTTGTCAAACGGACTCCTTTGTGGTTAGACCAAATTCAAAATGATTTCTTTAATGTCAATTCTGGCAACACAAAAGATTGCAAAGGATTATGTATCATATCAATGTATAATTTTTTTTTACTTTTGCAATTATCAAAGATATATGGACAATTTTCAGTATTAAATATTTAAAGTTATTTTAAATAGAAAAAGTGGTAATTATTAAAAAAAATCATATATATATGAACGAACCATAGACTCTCTCTAACCTAGATGTAAACCTTCATTTATGCCAGATTGATCTAGAATATATGATGGAATCCAAATAGGCCACTAAGACTTAACATTAGAATTAATCTCTATGACTAACATGTTAAATCTATATTTCATTTATTTGTTTATCATAACACAAAATAAATAACTAAAATTGACAACACCCAAATAAAGCTTGATTTCTATCAATTATTTTTTTAATCTCAAATGTCATGTTTTTTATTAATAATATCTAAATGTTAAGTATAAATGATCTAAATAAATGGCATGTTATTTATGAGAAGGGAATTATTTTCCTTGAAATGTAAAAGATAAGACAAAAATCAATAGAAATTTACGAAAGTTAACTACTAATTTTTTTGAACCTTAAGAATTATATATTAGGAAAACTTTAACTAGAATATTTTATGTTATTGCTGGTTGAAAAAGCAAACATATACTATTGCATTTGAGAAAACTATTTTTATTCATAATTCTATTGAATCTTTGGGAGTGGTCTTCTTCTTATTTGAAAGAAATTTGCATGTAAACAACTTTCCTTTAAAAAGTTATCATCAGGATATGGATTTTTATCAACCTTGAATGATTGATTGTTCGCTGGATAGACTAAGATCCAAGTCTTAAACACAAGCTGTCACCTACTAACCATGAAAATTCCAAAGAATGCTACTATAGAAGACCTAAAATAGGGGGGATGGGCTCTAGTTGTTTTCCCAAGAAATATCCATCACCTAAGGATTGCACTTGATAGTAGGAGGAATCACCTCAAACTTGTAAGGGTTAAAATCCCAAAAGTATCACCTCTGCATACACAACAAGAGGGTTTCCCTACTTGGTTGGGAGTTGTCTCATATAGATGTTTGAAATAATTATAAGTAAATCCTCTTTACCGTGACATATTTTTCATCTTCTTGGTACCTATTTAGCATTTATTTTACATTATCCCTTCAAGTTTTTCTACTTCGTCGCTATGATCTAACTCATGCTTTCATACTTGCTAATAGCATTCAAGGCCAATACTGTATTTCACACTAGTTTTTTAAATTTAATTTAAATTAGAAGTGTATAACATAGTTTAAACATGTACATAATTCATACAAAAAATAAATGAAATCATTTTATTATAGATAGATCTTTACTAATCCAAATTTTCTTACCATTGAGATTTGCCATAAGTAGCTTTGATGAAATAACTAATTGATTGCATTTGCCTACATTAATTTATGTGATATATACAGTAATATAGGCCCTAATGTCAAATTTGGACTATATATTAAATGCATAAAATTATGTCTATCACCTTCCACTCCCTGCATAACACTCTTGTTTTTTTGGGAACCTTGTGGTTAATAGAAAAAAATTAACGAATTCAAGATATGCCTTGTCTAATGGGCTTTCATCAATTGCAATATATATATTTATTGTTTCCTAATTTATGGAAAATACTTCAAGAATGTTGTGGAAAATACAAACAAGTAATTTGTTAATAGCTCCTTTAGCCATTGAAGTGAGAACAAAATATATATTCACAACAAAAGGATAAGGTTTACAATGGAACAATATCTAATTTAAGACCACCCATTCCTAGAAAAATGTAATTCTCTATCAAGTTATAAACCCCTCATCAATGACATGGGGTAGACCAATGACAATTAGGGATGAATCCATTTCAAGGTCAAGCAAGAAATTTAGAATTGTAGTGCACATGAAAGAGATTCAAGACAATAGAGAACATAAATTCAACTTCTATGCAAATGACACAAGAAACTAGATATCTAACATATGAAGATAAATTTGAATATGGTTTTATTGTGGTTATGCCATGGGGAAAATAATAAATTAGAAAAAAAATCTACAACTTGAAGATCACATACCTACGTAAAAATTATGTTGGGAAACACAAGTTTCAATTCAAGATTATTTGGTGATAATAAAGCCCAAAAAAGTAAAACATAAAGTTTAAGTTGGTGCATGTAGAACATCATAAGGTATAAAATATTAGTAGATACCAAATTGACCTACCATCATGAATAGATATTTGAAGAGCATTTTTGTGTATAATGTTATACAATGGACCTATGGATTGAGCTACTTCTAGCGTGAAACTATATCCTTTCTAATTGGATGCTTCTCTTAACTCCCTACTTGTGTGGCACATTGGCATCAGAATTAAATATCACAATGATGAATGATTTTTAAAATGATACTCAAAGAAATTTAGATGATTTCTACCATGCTTGCCTAATTTGATTGTCTAATTTAATTCATAAATAATTAAAATTATATATTTTCCTATTTAATATGTCGTATTGATGTAGCATATTTGGATGCTAGTGTATTTTTAACATTAGAATTAAGGAAAATATTTTTATCCTATTTTCTAATTGAAATGTTTAAATTTACCTATAAATTGGTCTTATGAAACATTTCTAACCAATGAAACTTAAAATATATTAATTTATTTCATTTTTAATAATAATAATATATTTAAAAACTAATGTTGAAACTCATAAATATGAAAACACTTTTTTTTATTGGTGGAAAAAAATTCTATACCAAAATAATAGCTAAAATAATTATTATATTTCTTGTTACTCATGTACTAATAAATACATGCCCTCTCTATTTAAAGTTTAAACAGCATGTCATACATTAGTAAGTAACAAATACATAGTAGTTACTTGAGATTTAATGAGAAAGGATGGAACCCTATTTGTAAATCTGTAACTCCATTATAGAAATACTTTCATTACTAAAATTTTTATAATGTAAGAGAAGTTATTTGAAGTAAAATTTTGTATAATGAGGAAAGGATTGTGACACAACTCCAACCAAGGTAGGGTCCACTCAAGAGGCTTTAGATAAATATGGTGTCCATTAGTTTTTATTTAATTATGCGTTATGTGTTTCATTTTTCATTTGATTATAACACAATAATTTAAAAAATAAAAAAATAAATAATTAAAAAAAATTATACATGAGCATTTATGATTCCAACAAATTTAATTCAAAACTATGTGAGGAAGCTACCAATATAGAATTAGATTTAAGTTCATGTTACTTACTTTCTATATAAGTATGTCTATTTTATTCTGATGAGGGGTTTCACTATATACAACGTTAGCACGTCAATCTTCAAAATAAACTATTTTTTCATATAAAATATTGGCATATTTCCAAATACATGCCATAAAATGATAGGTAGTGAAAATATATGAATTAGTAATTCAAATGATTTGTCATAAGATGAATCTGTTGGGTTATATGAAAAATTGACTACACTGGAATTAATTTGTGGTTTAATTCTAATCACTAATTTTGCATCATTTCCAACGAAATGTGTCAAAACTTTAGTAGCCTAAGAAGATGAGATTATATTTCCTTATTTATAAAATAGATTATCCACTCTATAGTATACTTTACCTATTTTATAGAATAATTTATTGCTTTTAGTTAAGATTTTAATTCCCAAAACTAGCTTAAATCAAAACCTTTTTCTCGCTCAATGAACCCAATTTAGGGTATGATAGAAAATATCATTAAAAAAGGTTGATTGAATGTATTTAGTGTGAAAGGGATCACTTAGGTATACTTTTACCTAAATGACCAAATTTTTTTTATAGGAATTGATGATGAGGCTTCATCTTCAACAACATCAGTTCAAATAATCACACTTTTACCAACTCCATCCATATTACCTTATATTATATCTTAAAAAGTAGAAGTGGTAGTAGTTAAAAGGATGTTGGCTAAAAATTTTAATGTATTTTTAAAAAAAGGACAAGAGGATTTACAAGGTCATTAAAAAGACAACATTGTTGGAGTACCATATATTCCACCTTATAAATAAGAATATAGTATTCATTCCATATTTACTTCACCTAAATATTTTTCCAAAATAAAATCTCAATCCCTTTTATTGCATTAAAAAATACTAGTGTTACATATAACCTATTGAAATCTTTTCAAATACACGGCTTATGTTGACAAGTAGTGAAAATATGTAAATCAATAAGTCAAATGACAACTCCTAAGATGACTCTGCTAGGTTGTAGGAAATATTTGATACTTTAGGATTAATTGATGGTTTAATTATACTCACCAATTTGGCATTGTTTCTTAGGAAAGAAGCCAAAACATTAGTATATTAAGAAGTGGATATTACATTACTTATTTTTTAATATTTTATGAACTTTATAATATAATTTTCCTATTTTATAGAATAATTTATTGATTCTAGTTGAGTTTAATTCCAAAAAATAGATTAAATCAAAACATTTCCCCCTATTAGAATTAACCCTATGTAGAGTATGTTATAAAAGATCCAAAATAAAAGGGTGATTGCGTGTATGTAGTAGTAAAGGGACCACTTAGGTAGATGTTTACCTAAGATACAAATTTTTTCTATAGGAACAGAAGATGAGGCACACCTTAAAAAAATATAAAGTTAAAAAAATAGACATGTAGCGAGTCCACCCTTTTTAGATTTTAAATTATATTAGAAGAGGAA
>JARHVA010009395.1:32500-97500 GCA_037957365.1 Torreya grandis
TGGGGGGCATGTATATCTTTTATCCCACATTTGTGGGTTTTAACATTTATCAAGGATTTATTAAGCCTTTTTCATCCCTTATATTTTGTGGCTTAGGCCACATTCTCCTCCATTTTGATTGGTCATGACATGAATTTCATGGAAATGTGGATGTGGTGGGTGGGGATGTGGAAATATGAGGTGGAATGTGGAGACTTATGGGTTTCGCATGGAAATTTATGGATAAAACGTGAGGTGAGGTGGCAATGAGGTGAGGTGAAATTTATGGAAATGGGTTGTTTATTGGGTTTATATAGAACATTCAATAAATTATATCAATTTAAATTATTTTTGGCAAGCCACGTGGTGGCTTGAGGACCCACCACGTGGTCCAATCTCCTCTCACCACTTGTCAACCATTCACCACGCTACTTATCGACATCAAACTAGATATTTTTCTAAAACCCCAAATTTTTATTGATTATCAAAGATCACATGTCAAAGACAAATGATAAAAAAAACCACACATTTTTCTCGCATCTCACGCCATGTGTCACATTCTTACTAGTCCAAATTTGTCATGTCATCATGTTGACCTAGTTTGACCATAACTTTGACTGACCATATCTTTTGCATATGATATTTGTTTCATGAACGATAAATTATGTTATAAAACTCATGAGATGATCTACACCATGGAACTAATTTTTAATTGTTCCATAATGGTTAATTTCTATAGTTTGACCAACTTTGACTTGATTTGAATAACTTGACTAGAACTTGGACTAGCTACACAAGGAGCATACAAACTCTATTTTTAGCATTCCATATGTTTTTGGAAAGGTCTCAACAGCATATAAATAATGGGTTAGGTTTTGATATGATTCAATACCTTTTATACATTTACCTCCAGATCAATCCTCCCCACTAAGAAGGTTTTTTAATCCTCAAAAAGCTAGTACTGGCCCTAGTACTCCATGTGAGGATATTTGCATGGCTCTGGATTTGAGCTTTATGTCAAATGATCTCCTGAATGTCAATTGGTTTTGGAGATACTTTGATGGGTCTTTAGATTTGAAACAATGAAAATATTACAGAACATCAAGGTTATAGCAATCACCATTTTACAATTTTCCTTTTAGGGTTTTCACCTACCACATAGTTTACAAACATTACCTTTCTTGGGTCTTTTAAAACACTATAACTATACATAATGATTAAAAAAATTTCCCATACTTTTGTATTATAAATATGTATACATTATTACACTCTATATAGATGAAAATATATAACCTTTTTCCTGAGTTGATCCTGATGCTTCTCATGATGACATGTTTTGTTACCCTATAGTGTTCCTGTCTATAACATAGATGAGTAAAATAACACTAGAGGTGCCATTTTACTTGTAATTATTATTTTTGATGTGCTTTCATGAGATATTCTATCCTATCTTTTACAATGTTATACTAATTTTCCTTCTTGGAGTAAGTTGTTTTTCTTAGAGACAAATATGGTTTACCTAGGATAATGCCAATAAACTAAAGTGGAACCACATCTAATTAAATTTCATCTAAGAAGTTGGTGGTAATTGAAAACCATAATTTATATGTTTTACTTAGATGTACATTATTCCCATCATCTATTCTATCCAAAGAATAGGGTTGTAAATGTGGCTTAGTTTTAAAACCTAAGGTTTCTACAACATCTTTGGATATAAGATTCCTTTGATAATTTACATAAAAAATAGAATATATTTTAGAATGCTTAGAAATTATTCTTTTGAATAAATGTTTCTTACCTTTCTAGGGTGATGAACTCTAAAATATTAGGTTTTCATTGACTACCATCTCCCTTGCTGATGTTGTCTCAGCTTCAGACTGACTAGATATTGTCTGATGAGGCTCTATATTTTTCTTGACTAAATATGTAGTTAAAACCTTTGCTTGAGGTTATGGATTATTCTACTTATCTTCCTTCAACATTTTACCCTTAGCATTGAAGTAAAATCCTAACTTCATATCTTCCTTAGGCAACCTTGTTTTGATAGTTTTCTTAAATTTCCTTTCAGGATTCTCTTGTGCATACTAAAAAAATAAATTTGAGTGTTTCTTATTTGAATACCTTAATGAATCATTTTAAGATTGTTCCTCCAATATAACTAATTCATCTTTGGAGAGTACTTCTTCTAGCTATTCAAGATGTTCTAGCTTGTTGCTCTAGTAATCCTTCAACTTAGCTTTTTGAGATATTTGTCTTTCACCTACATATCCTAATCTTGCATGGAGTTGTCTCTTTTCCACTTAGATAGGCTAGACAATTCCTTGACCATTAATGCCAAGGCCTTTTCATTTGAACCACATTTTTTCTAACAACTTAGAACCTATTCCCTTTATGTGTTTTTTAAATGACTTCAATAAATTTTTAGGGTTAGTATATTTAGTATCCCTAACATTCTTAATATAACTAGAAGAATTGATTATATTGATTTATTCCTCATAATTTAAATTAGAAGATACACCAATCATTAGAGCATTATTTGTTTCCAAATTTACCCATTTTCATTGATATGGCTAGCATGAGTATATGAATTAGAAGAGTCACTGCTATAACTAGAATGTACCTTTGTTTTATGACTTATCCCAAACTAAATCTTGTAAGTATGATTGGTCATCAATTGGATTCCTTCTCTTGATGTAGTAATTCTAGCATGCCAATATGTGAGATAATAATGACCCAATGTTATCTCCTCAACTGCTCCTAGAACTATGTCAAGATCTACTTGATCAAAGAATATCCCTTTGATGTCAAAATGCAAAATGTCATAATGAGTTGCTTGTCCTCTTACTATGTCATTAGCTCTTTTGACTGTCTTAGTGTGAGGTAATGGAAAAGTCATTAGCTATAGATGCCATACAAGGCATTCAATAATCTAACTGGGTCTAGAACTCTAGTTAGAATATATTTGCATGAACTTTCCTTCAACAATAGCAGTGCAGTTATACCTTTGACCTTCCTCAGAGCATAACATAATATCTGGTACTTTTTTTAGAAACAACTATCACATTAGAGACTCTAGAGTTGTTTTATAAGTTAGTATTGATTAGATAGATTGACTACTACTAGACATGGCTGGTATCTTACCTCTTTCTTTGTTCTACCTTCTAAACCATATTGGAGCCTGATCGGGATGTAGGATCTATCATTGCTTGACAATATGACCTTGTCAAACACAATGCCCATAAATCTCTTAATCTCCATCCATCCTCTTCTTTTATCAATGTTCATGTTACAGTTCTACTTATAGTGCATCAATGCTCTATTCGATTCTTTTAATTTTTTGCTCCTGTCATTGCTCTGTCACTTGTCAAATTTTCTCTTTATCCTGTTTGAATTGCATTGTCATAGTGATAATGGAAATCAATATCAACTAAATGTAGGCTAGCATTAGATCCATCATTATACAATAATTGGTTTGGTTAAATAAAAAAATCACAAATTCACTTTAAAATTTAGTTCTGATATCAAACTTGACATTTTAGAATAATGTTTACATAGAGGTTATCCCAACACACTAACTGCTCTGATATCAAACTAATCCATAACCTTTAAGAAAAAAATATGATAATCTAATTAAATTTTGATTTTACAATAACTTTACAGAATAATTAAAATTTTGACTTATAAATCATGTTTTTAACAAAATAATTCACAACATTCAGTAATAATTTGATAACAGAGTTCAACATGAAGGCCTACATCTCTAGGTACAATATCAACCAATAAATTAGGAAAAATGTTTTAAAATTAATTACAAATGTCTCCAAATGGAAAATTAAAATACTATAAAGTTATTCTTCAAGAAAACATAATGCTGGTCTCTTTTTAGACTTTTTCCAAATTCTACTTTGAACTCCTTCTGTAACTCAAAATATCTTTCTAGTTCCTAACCTTTACAATTATTGATAGCTTTCGACTATGTTTAAATACAATTTCTTAGCTCTTTATATAGTGTTTGTGTCCCCTATTTTATCAGTGGGGAACCTATCCTTTTATCCAAAAGGATTAAGGTTTGAACCCATGACAATGCTTTTGGTAGGGGGAATGTATATCTTTTATCCCACATTCATGCATTTTAACATTTATCAAGGCTTTATTAAGCCTTTTTCATCCCTTAGATTTTGTGGCTTAGGACACATTATTCACCATTTTGTTTAGTTATGACATGAATTTCCTAGAATTGTGGATGTGGCGAGTGGGGACATGGAAATATTTTATGGAGTGTGAAGGCTTATGGGTTTGGCATGGAATTTTTTGGATAAAACGTGACATGATTTGGATGGTATGTGGTTTGAGCATGAGGTCAAAGGTGGCAGGAATGAGGAGAGGTGGCTATTACATGGAAATGGATTATTTATTGGGTTTATATATAGCATTCAAAAAATTAAATCATTATAAATTATTGGTGGTAAGCCACATGGTGGGTTGAAGACCCACCACATGGTCTAATCTCCACTCACCACATGTCGACCATCCACCATGCCACTTGTCGATGTCTAACTAGATGTTCTATCTAAACCCCTAAATTTTTTACTGATTGTCAAAGATCACCTATCAAAGACAAATGATAAAAACCACACATTTTTCTCACATCTCGTACCATGTGTCACATTCTTAGTGGTCCAAATTTGCCACATCATCTTGTTTACCAAGTTTGACCATAACTTTGTCAGTCGTATCTTTCACATATAGTCTCCATTTCATGAACCATAAATTATGCCAAAAATCTTGTGAGATGCTTTATGCCATGAAACTATTTTTGAATTGTTCCATAATGGTCAATTTCTATATTTTGACCAACTTTAACCTTAATTAACAAACTTGATTGGAACTTTGACTAGTTGCACAAGGACCATATGAGCTCCATTTTCCATGTTTTGCATGACATTGGAAAGGTCTTAGTGGGCTCTACATAATAATGCAAGTTTTGATCTTCTTTAAGACCTTTTCTACATTGACCACTAGATCAAAATTACCCACCTACTTATTAGGATATTCAACTACCTCAAGGAATTTTAAGGAAGACTTCTTTGTATCAAAAATCATGGCTCAATGAGGCTAAGCACCAACTAGTGTTTATCACAAACCTTTCACAATATCTCCATAAATCTTTGATGTATTTCTTGAAAAAGGATTAGTTGTATGAATGACAAATGCGTAATTTTCATTGATTATTTATTGAATCAAAATAGCCATACATAGGTCATTATGATCTACTTTTATTTTCTTGGTGCTAAAGTATGTTCTTTCTTTCCATTTTGAAGACCAAACCTAAAAGAAGAAAACACACTTATTCATTTCCATCCAAGCTTGTTACCAACATTGTTCACCCTCATCACCCGACCATGGCATTTTTACACATTTCGTCTTGGTTTTTAGTTCATTAATCAACTTTAGAAGTGCCTTACGCTGTAAAATAGTTTGTCAAATATCACCAAGTTTACTGAAGTCTCCTTTAGTTACTAGATTCTTTAAAGCTATTATTTTATTAGTAACATCCTTGTCCATATTCTCTAAAATGACTTATTCTACACTTACATTTCTCTCCTTGATGAAGACCTTTCATACACGTTGTCTCCCTTAGAAACAACATTGGGCTTTTACTTCTTTTATGCCTTAAAAGGCATTACTAATATTTACATTAACACATCGAGTATTTTGATTTTGGTATAAGTTTGAACCTTTCTCTGCACTTTTATTCCATCAACAAGTTTTAGAACTCCACCTATAATTTACAAATTTCAAATTTCAAAGTTATATTTTGTTATTGTGTCTCTGCTTGAAACTCCTATTGACCTGGGCTTTAAAAAATTTAGTGACACATTTTAGTGGGTGACAAACTTTGTTATGTACTTCTCAATTTTCAAAAAAAAAATTATAATGTGACATTGTTATCCATGATAATATATCCGTCTTTGCATGGACCCCTACATGGGCATTGACTAGATTTTTTGTGGGCTTTTCCATTAGCTATGGGTTTCAGGGTTATGAGTGCATATTGGAATTTTTAATTGCAAATGAATGTTTTAATATCTACTCCACTTTGTATTTAACTTTAATTTTTTTTCACACTCAAGACATTATACCTCAATATAGATTTGAATGTATTTTGATGTGGAGTGAATATAATTACTGCTAATATTTTTAAAATCTTAGTGACATATCTTATCAAGTGGAAGACATTTGCATGTATATTGTAATTTTAAATTTCAAATTTACATGTTGACTTTGCTTCTCTACTTGAAATCTCTGCTAGAATTTCCATGTGGGCCTTTGTTGGCATGTATATTGTGGGTGGTGTTGATTTGAATACATATTGTAAATTGGAATTTAAAAATCTTTTTTCCTTTAAATCTTACACCACTCCCTTTGATGGTAGACCTTCTTTTTTACATTTAGCTTTAAAATAATTCATTGCATTTCCTTTTAAAATCCCATATGTGGACTTTACAAGATCTACATGGGCTTATTTGTTTGCAAATACAATGGGCATCAGGATTCTATTTATAAAATACATGTTTTTAAATTAAAATTTTCATATTGATATTAAATTTACTTCCTAAAATCCCATAACTTGTTCATTAGGTGTTAAATTTGCCTTGAAGATTTTTGCTTTGCCTTTGATAGTGGATTTTGGCCTTTCAAGGGAAATTTGCAAAATAAAAGATAAAATTGTAAATGTAATGTGTATTTCCCTCTTAGATCTCTGCTCCTTTTTCCTTTAGCAAATGAAAAACATTATTCCTAGCATTTTTAACACTTAGTCACATCTTTATCTTCGCAGATCAATTCCACTATAAACCCTATTAATGCCACATTAAAATCAAACATGAAAATGTTAATTATTAGTGAAACCATACTTATGGGGTTTGCAAAATAGATTTATAAAAGTGGATTTTTATGATATGAATGAAAACTTATGGATTGGGGGAAATTGATAAACTTTCAAACATTAATATCTCAATGGAAAGGGCATAAGTTTCTCAAGGAAAATTGGGTACTAACATTGACTCTCGCCTGGGGATGTATACCCTTTATGTGTGTATGAACAACCCCAAAAATAAGACAAGATGCCAATCCCTTGGTCCATGGAGTCAAAAAAATTATAATTTCATAAAAACACCTTTAAATATCTAATAAAACGAGGGCAAACTAGAAAAAATAGATCAAGGAGATCTAAGAGCAAAAAAACAAAGAAAAATAACAAAAAAACTATACAAAAAAGGCCCAATGTAGAGGGAAAATAGAAAAAAATAGTATACAATGTATATTACTTCACATAAACATGGACTTCATCAAGTGTGTGTTTTAGATGTTTACCATTAACTAGAATTTCTAGTATCTCACAATTTAGGTCTCTTAATAATAAAGTATGTTCCCCAGTTCTATAGTCAAGAGAATAGGGGCCCATCCACAATGTATCAAATTTGCCATGTTTGCCTTTATCCTTATGTCTATTGTTGCAAATTGAAAATAGATCTCCTACTTGAAAATTTATTAGAGTGACCTTTCTACCAAATATTATTTTGATTCTTTCTTTGAATTTTATCTATATTTCATGAGTTTGCCTTCTAATTTCATCAAGCTCAATAATTTGGTTCATCCTTCTCTCATAGTGTTTAACTATCATCATCTTATCCTAGCTGTTGCATGAATTGATAGGCTGGAAACTTTAGATTAATAGGTAAAATATCTTGGGCTCCATAAATATGCTCAAAATGGATTTTACCTATAGACCTCTTAGGCATGATCATATCAGACCATAAGGAAAATTTTAGCTTTTCACCCCACTTCTTCTTGTTTTCTTCCAAAGTCTTTCTAATTATTTTGAGCAAGTTCTTATAACTAGATTCTACTTGCCTATTCCCTTGAAGATTTTAATTGGAATCATAAGTTAATGTGATCCCATACTCCTCACATAATTCCTCCAAAGTTTTAACTTTGAAGCTCATTTCATTTTAAGCAATTAATTTGATAGGCACACCAAATATATAAATAAGTTGATTTAATATAAATTCCATGATCACCTAATGTGTCTCCTTCTTTGTAAGGACTACTTCAACTAGTTTTGTGAAGTATTTAGTTCCAACCAGTAGGCACCTATGCCTAACTCTTGATATATCAATAATCCCCCCAATGAAATCCATCCCGCCTTGTCTAAATGAACCTTCAACAGACATAGGTTGTAAGGGAGAGAACAAAAACAATTCAATATTCCATAAAAGTGATGATAATTCTTAGATTTTATTACCTTCTATGTAACATCCTTGAATAATTATGACCACCAATAACTAGCTCTTAAAATATTATGAGTTATGACTTTAGGTGCAAAGTGACCACCACATACTCCACTATGAAATATGCAATTAAATCAAAATTTTCTTCTTCTACCAAGCATCTTAAGAGAACCTTATCTGGATTCATCCATGCCAGTCCATTTTTAGTCAGGAGATACTTTCAAGATACAAGTTTAAGATTTATCCTTTGATTCTTATCTAATTTAGGGGGAGAATTCACACTTTCCAAGTAATAAATAATGACTTTATACCATGGAGATATGCTAATTTGACTCAAAGAGTCATCAATATTGAAAAAAACATTATTTACTTGTATAACTTACAAATTGGTCTCAGCCCTAAGCTTGGTTAGGCTCATCCTTTTCACCAACTTGGTGGTTTAGCTCTACATGTCATATTCTTGAAACTTGTTGATGCACTAACACCTATTTATTAATACTTCAATCTGAGTGAAGATGTCTTTGACCATTGTGTCTAAAATATATGCAACAATATTTAAATGCAAAATGTAGGGTTTGAACATTTTAATATATTTTAAGAGGGTGAAGGCTTAGTTTTCCATAATAGTATAATCTAGTTTAGATCCATGCGTATCTCTAAATAAATCTATGGGATACTCATGACCATCATCATCACTTTATGGTAGAACAATAACCATAGTACTCTATGATCCAAAGTAAAATATTTGAAACTCCCTAGTGTAATCAAGATTAGCCAAGATAGCAACAAAATTCATGGCTCCTTTAATGTCATTGAAATGTTGCACAACCTTTTCCTCCCACTTGATGGTTTGGTCCTTATTTAACATGGAGGTATTGGGTAGAGTGATCTTTGCAAAGTTAGACATTAACCTTATAACAAAGTTAATCTATCCCAAAAAGGACTGAATTCCCTTCTTGGATTGTGAGATAGGCACTTTTTCAATGGCTTCATCTCTCTCAGGATCAATCATGACACCATCTTTAGATATTATGTGTCCCAATAAATTGGCCTTTTGTACTCTAAAGTGAAATTTATTTAGATTAAATGAAATACCAAATTCCCTACATCTAAGGAATACATTTTATATATTCTCCAAATGCTCTTTTCTATTTTTGGATTATACCATAATATCATCCTAATACATAATAATGAACTTATTAATTACCCCTATAAAATCAACATCCATATATCTCTAAAATGTTTCAATATCATTCATTAACTTTAAATGTATCTTCATGTAGACATAGGTGCCCCAAGGCATTTTAAATGCATTCTTGGGTTTCTCAAATTCTTTTACCACAACTTAGTTATACCCTGAGAAACCATCTAATGTGGATAGGATCTCTGATCCTGTAATGCTTTGCAATAGGTCATCCATATTAGGTAAGGGGCAATTATATTTTAGAGAATATTTATTCAAATTTCCATAATACACACACAAACAGATGTCACCATTCTTCTTTATTATAGGGACTAAGTTTTCCAATCATGATGAATACCTGATGGGCTAAATAATCCTTCCATCCCTTAGTTTCTTTCACTTTTCTTGCATCTTGGTGGACAATATGAGGTTAATAGGTTTCTAATTTTTCCAAAAAGGTTTTTTCTTAGGCTATAATGGGATGACATGTTGAAAACAATTCTCTCTATATGCTTTCAATTTAGAATAAGACCAAACCAAGCAATCATAAAACTTCTTTAGAAATTGCATGTAAGCTTGTCTCTTCTGCACTCAAGTGAATACCAAGCTAGACCTTTCTCAAAAATTTTTTAGAGATAAATTAAATTTAATTACATATTTTGAGATAAAAATATCTCAAGTTTTAATTTGGTCTGCTCCATCAAAATATGCCTCTAAAGTCACCAATCCTCTGAAGATGGTATTTGTCTTCAGCTGAATGACATGTTTCCCAAATAAGCTTTCCTTCCCATCACAGGTCTAAACCATGGATTCCAAGTCTATAATCTCATCTTGAAATTATAATTCACAATTTAGAAATCTTTTAGTCTAATCATCATCATTAGAAATTTGCCAATGATGAATGTTATCTAGGACTAAAGTTCTAACAAGTACCTCCACTTGGTACTAATAATGAGGGTTCATATTTTCACTTTCAAACTGAGCACCCAACCCTATAAGTCTATTAGCTTTTTCATTGAAACTTATATTATGACAATTAATATTAAAATCATCAAATACTTATAACAAATCCCATATAGAATTTATATATTGTTTTAACCTCTTTTTGGTGGCATAATCATTTTAGATATGCTTAACCACTAACTTAAAATCACCCTTTACAATCAAATTTTTAATTCCATGTTCTTAGTCAATTCTCAAAGCAAATAAGAGTGCCTCATATTCTACCATTTTTTTCATGTACTTAAAAGATAGCTTAAAATAAAAAATATTTTTTATTGGGGGTATAAAAGACAACCCTAGCTCCATTTCCAAGATTGGATTAAGCCTTGTAAAAAGATATTCTCCAAACATCATTACATTCATTATCATATCCAACATCAATAAAAATAGATTGTTCAACAAAATTAAATTTTATAAAAAAGTTATTGAACTCTACATTAGTGTACAATGCCTCATTTAGAGAATGTTTGGGATCTTAAATTACATGCAACTCTCTATGAAGTTTGACCATCCTACCTTTTAAAGGAATGGTCTCATAAAAAAAAGTCCATCTGAACACTACCAACCATGTTGGTAGACCATTTTATTGATAATATCATCCCTCACTTGAAAATATAATCCATAAATACTACATCTATATTCACAAATTTACCTAGATGAATCACTAATTTCACTACCAATCCTTTAACTTTTACAAAAACTAGTACCTCTCGTGAGTCCATGGCATATCAATTGCTAAAGGAAAAGGTTATTTTTACTCCAAGCTCACTGAGGACACCTATGGGAATCACATTTCAAGAGGCTTTGGAATCAAACATACAGTTGTAAACAATTAAACCATTAATCAGTAGGGTAGTGTAAAAAGGATCAATATATAACTGACTCTCTATCAATGCAATCCCTAAATAAACCTCTAGATTCGGTTCAACAACCTCATCTGACTCTTCAATGTCATCTAAAATTATTGGGGTGATGTAATTTTATTGGTGTTTATATTCCCAATAAACTCCAAATATTCAAATGCCCTCCTTATATGTTTTAGTATTCATAAAAACTCAACAAGTGAGACAATGATATTTAATTGACTCAATACTTGGGCCATATCATATACACTATACTGAGGAAGGGGAGAATTCAAAGGAAGGGTGATGATATATTCAATAGGAATACAATCATTTATATTATGAGGTGGAATAAGATGGGATGAACCAGCATTCCTAACTATTGTAACTATTGTCATTAATGCCAAAGGTCTAGCATTGGTGATAAAGGCCCCATTGCATTTAATAGTGTTTTTAATACTCATATCTTGGTTAATATGTTTCAATATTTATTTAATATTAACAAATATATATATATATATATATATATATATATATATATATATATATATATATATATATATATATATATATATATATTGCATAAAGGTCAAAAGAGGGCTCATGGAGAAGTCAAAGAGTCATGGGGTAAAGACAAACGAGGAATGGGATGTATTTTCCCATGAATAGTCATCTTGAGGAATTCCAAGAATCACCAAGTGAAGACAAAAGAGGGTATAGTGAATTTTTCCATGAATATCCATCTTAAGGAATTAGAAAGGTCATGAAGACAAAGACAAAAGGGGAAAGGATGAATTTACTCATGAAGGGTCAAATGTGACTTTTTAAATGAAAGGATACGAAGGGTCATGCAAGTTTGATGACATTTTCCATCAAGATTGAAGGGTCACAAAGGGTGAATGCCAAATGTCATTTGGAAAGATATAAATAAAGGCTTGAGAAGACATTTTTAATATTCAAGAGAGTGCATGGTATTATAATTATTTTATATAAGAAAAGAGGAGAGAAAAGTAGGAGATATTATAGAGTTATATCATTTGTTGAGTAAGCAACATTGAGAGATAGTTATGTTTTATACACAATATGGCTTGGTGCTCACAAATATTTGTAAGGGGTTGGTGTTCATGTGGGTTGGTGCTCTTGTGGGTTGGTGATCATAAATAATTGTTGTGTTGGTACTCAAAAAATGGGTTGGTGCTCCTAAAAGTTGGTGTTTACAATCTTTGTAATTTGAGTTGGTGCTCATTTATATACTTGAGATTATTCTCCATGGTTTTTCCGACTTTGGATTTTCATGTAAAAATCTAGTATCTCTCTCTTGTGTGGTGCATGTTATTGTTTTAGTTTTATTACATATCTTGAATGTGTGATTAACTAGTTAAAGAAAAGAAATAGAATTAACTAAAAGATATATAATATACTAATTCATCCCCTCCCTCTTAGTATATTTCATGCTTAATAATTGTTATTAGAGTAGGTTCCTTTTGAAAATATTTAAAGCACAATGGATGCATCACATGAAGGTTTTTCTACAAATAATGCACCTTTGTTTGATGGGAAAAATTATGCTTTTTGGAGCATAAGGATGAGGACTTATTTGATAGCTCTTAGATTAGACATTTGGCAAGTAGTGGTGGAGGAAAATTAAGAGCCAAATACACTTTTAACTACTTTGATGGAAAAGAAGGCAAGTGAAAAAAATGCTAAAGCTTCAAATGATATTTTACATAGTTTAAGTGAATCAAAATTTATTAAAATTATGCAATGTAAATCTGCTCATGAAACTTGGGTAAAGATTGAGAATATTTACAAAAGTGATGGAAAGGTTCAGCAAGCTAAGCTTTAGAATTTCATAAGATAGTTTGAGAGTTTAAAGATAGAAGATGAAAAAAATATAGCAAGTTACCTTTTACGATTTGATCAAATAGTTAATCAGATTCAAGGCCTTGGAGAAAAGTTAGAATAATAAGTCCCGGTAAAAAAAGTTTTCAGATCTCTACCATTGAGATATGATGCAAAAGTTTTGGTAATTAAAAATATGAAGAATTTAGACAAGTTAAAGATGGATGAGCTACATGGTATTCTTACAGCATATGAGATGTGAGTTATATAAGAGAAACCTTCAAAGAGAGAAGTTACTTTCAAGACATCAAAGAAAGAGAAGGATAAGATTCAAGAACCAAGTGATGATTCTAGTGATGATGAAGATGATAACGGAGTTCTATTTATTTACAAGCTAAAAAATGGCATCGATAAATATCAAGAAAATTTACCTTTTAAATGTTTTAATTGTGAAAAGACTTGACATTTAACAACTAAGTTCCTAGATAAGGGTAATGGTGATAATGAAGAAGGAAAGTCTACATACAATAATAATTTCAAATGAAAATTTGAGAAGGGATTCGAGAAGAAGAGTTTGTATTATAAAGATCCTAGCTCTGCTGAAGATAGTGGAGTTAGTGATTCAAAAGAGGAAGAGATTCTATTCATGACCATACATGAAGATGCCTCCATAAGTAAAACTATAGATGATCAATAAGAAGAAGATGATGAATCTAAAGTGAATCTAGAAGGAGAACTCATTTTTGCTTTTGAAAAGTTAAAATCTCTTAAGAAGAAGAATAAAAAATTGAAGCTTCAGATCAAGAAAAAGGAAAGGGAGTCAAAATAAACAATTCAAGATCTACAAACACACGTTGATGAAGCTAAGAAGAATGAAAAATATCTAACAACATAGTTTCAAAAAGTAAGTGAAGAATGTGAAAATTATGTTATTTAAATTGCTTCATTAAAAGTGGATCTTAAGAAAAAAAATCAATCAATGATAGAACAACCAATGATTCAAAGTTTGAGAATAGTACTAATATGTTGAATAAGATATTAGAAATTCAAAGATCAATGTTAGATAAGATAGGTATAAAATTTGAAAAAGAGAAAGGGGAGGCCACTACTTTCACATACAAGGTTAATGTATAAAAATGAAATAGTTATGTTGAAGCTCTTACAAAATAGGAAATAAAAAGGGAAGAAGTTAAGAATGTAGAGGACATCTCCAACAAAGAAGGATGGAAGGAACAGAGCTACAAAAGGCAATAAGATTAGAGATATATAAATAGGACCTATTTTTATGGTTACTATTTTTATTGTAATGGATATGGTCATAAGAAAATAAACTGTCAAAAAAGGGATAACAATTTTAAAAATAAGAAGGAAACTTATGGAGAGTCAAGTAGAAACCACAACTCTTTTACTCCTCTATCAGGATTTAATGAAGAGGCCATAATATGTTACAAGTGTAATAAATTTAGACACATAGCCTAGTACTATAGAAGTATTTTTGAGTTATTCAAAAAGAATCAGAGTTTCAAGGCTCCATTTATCAAGAAGAAAGTTCAGAGAGGTTCATGGCAGAAGAAACAACCTAAAAAACCTATGTTGGTATAGACAAATTTAGATGCAAGAAATGAAGAAAAGACATGGTTCATTAATAGTGGATGTTTGAGGCACATTACAGGAGATAAGATAAATTTCATAACCTTGAAGAAGATCAATGGTGGTAGAGTGAAATTTGGAGATACTACTACTATCAAAATTTCTAAAAAAATTACATTAAGTTTCTATAATGGTAAAACTAAAACTAAGAATATTTTATATGTAGAAGGTCTCAAGAATAATATTTTGAGTGTAAGTTAAATGTGTGATTAGGGGTATACACTAAATTTTTATGCACAAAGTTGTGAAATTAGGATCAAATATTTAGATGTGTTGGTCGCAGATGCTTATAGAATAGGCAATAATTTGTATATGTTATCAGACATGAAAGGTCAAAGATGTTGTTTGAGTCAAATTGAAAAAAGTTGACTATGGCACAAGATAATGGGACACATAAATTTTGAAAATATTGTCAACATCAGAAAGAAGTAATTAGCCAAAAATATTCCAAAGATTACAAAGCCATCCAACTCACTTTATGAACCTTGTTGGCATGGGAAACAGGCTAGAAGGTGGTTCAAAACAAAAGAATACTTGACCGCTCAGCTGTTAGAGCTTGTTCACACTAATTTGTGTGGACCTATGAGAACTCAAAGTACTCAAGGTGAGAAATATTTCATGTTAATTATTGATTATTTTTCACTTATGAGTTGGGTAGTGTTTTTAAAGAAAAAATTAGAAGCGTTTAGACATTTCAAAGCATTAGTTGAGAATGAAGCTGGTTTAAATATTAAGTACTTAAGATTAGATCAAAGAAGAGAATTCATGTTAGATCAATTTATTGAGTTTTGTGAAGACCATGGAATAAAGAAACATTATTTAGCAACTAAAATTCCACAACAAAATTAAGTAGTTGAATGGAGAAACAAAATAGTTTAGGAGATGATGAGGATAATGCTAAATGAATCCAAGATACCAGATAAATATTAGAGAGAGGTAGTTGGTATAGTAGTGTATATTTAGAATAGAGAATTATTGAGAGTCAATAGTGATAAGACTCCTTATGAGCTATGGAAAGACAAACTAGCTATAATTGATTATTTCAAACTTTTTGGTAGTAGATGATTCACAAAGAGAACCGATGAAAAACTAGGTAAGTTTGAATCTAAAATAGATAAAGGTATATTTATTGGTTATTATTGAAAAAGTAAAGCTAATAAATGTTATAAAAAATAACTAATAAATTATTTGAAAGTGAATGTGTTAGGATAGAAGAAGATGGAACACAAAGAGTTAGTGATCTAGTAGACATTTCTAAAATTATTACAGAGGAATATTTTGAAGAATCAAATGAAGATGAGAAGGAGAAAAAAGACACCAAAACCCCATCCAAATATGTCTAGATAAATCATAATGAAAGTGACATCATCAAGGACATAAATGAATGAATTTGTACTAGAAGAATGATGGTAAGTGAATATGAGCAAGTTAATTTTTTTTTTGTTATCCAAATTTCAACCTAGAACTTTTTCAAAAGCTAGACATGATAAACATTGGGTTAAGGCAATGGATGAAGAATTAAATTAGATATAAAAGAATGATACTTGGAAATTCATGCCTAGATCAAAAGATCACAATGTGATAGGAATAAAATGGGTTTACAGAAATAATTTGAATGAAAATGGAGAAGTGACGAGGAATAATTCAAGATTAGTATGTAAAATATATGCTCATATTGAGGCCATATATTTTGGGGAAACTTTTGCAATAGTAGCAAGGCTAGAGGCTATTAGAATTTTTATTGCATATGCAGTGTTTAAAATTTTCAAAATGTTTTATATGGATGTCAAGTCTACTTTCCTGAATGGGAATCTAGAAGAGGATGTCTACATTGAGTAGCTAGAGGGGTTTCTTCTCTCAAATGATAATATCTATTTATGCAGATTGAATAAAGCACTGTAGGTATTGAAATAAGCTCATAGAGCTTGGTATGCAAGACTTGATAAATACCTACAGGATCAAAGTTTCAAGAGAGGATTTGTTGACAGTAATCTCTACATCAAAATAGAAGGTAAGCATTAGTTGATTCTTGTGGTATATGTTGTTGACATAATATTTGGAGGTAAAATTAAAAAGATAACAAAATAATTTTTTGATAATGTGCAAAAATAATTTGAGATGTCTATGTTTGGAGAATTGTCATTTTTCTTAGGGTTGAAATTTTTTTATTCAGATAAAGGAATTTTCATATCTCAAAGTAAATGTACCAAAGAAATGTTGAATTTTTTTGGTTTTGAGGATTGTGCACTAGTTTGTACACTAATGGGTACAATAAATAAGGTGAGTAGGGATGAAGATTCACATATTATAGATCAATATTTATATAGATTTATGATTGGTAGTATTTTATGTTTGACAGCATCAAGGCCAGACATCATGCATGCAGTAGGCATGGTTTCATGATATCAGGCAGCTCCAAAGGAGAGTCATGTTTAGTTGGTGAAGAGACTATTCAGATATATCAAGGGGACATTAGATTAAGGATTTTGGTATCCCACACTTAGATATTTCACTTTGGTTGTTTATAGAGATTTAGATTAGGTAGTTTGCTTGGATGACAATAAGAGTACAAGTGGAGGAATTTTCTTCCTCAATGATAGCTTAGTATCATGGCTAAGTAAAAATCAAAATTTAGTATAGCTTTCTATAGCTGAAGTAGAATTTATTACAATGATATTGTGTTGTACTCAAGTGCTTTGGATGAAGCAAACTTTGGAAGATATCAAGGTAAAATATGATGAACCTATTTCTATTTTTTATAACATAAATGTTATTAATATTTCTAAGAATCTAGTGATGCATTCAAGAACAAAATATATTCCTATTAGATATCACTTCTTGAGAGAGAAAGTTGTAGATCAATAGGTTAAGATGGAATATATCAATACCATAGAGTAGATTGTAGATATTTTCATGAAGGCACTACCAAAAGACATATTTGAGTATCTTTAAGAGAAGTTGGGAGTAATTTATTTTACTTATTACCATTGAAGAGGAGTTAAGTGTTAGCTCTAGGATAAGCCCTTTGACATTGAAGTCAAAGGGGGAGAATAATAGAAATATGTGTAGAAATAGGTGCAAAAGGGGGAGAATAATAGAAATAGGTGTATAAATAGGTGCAAAAATAGGTACAGGTTGATAAAATAAGGGGGAGTTACTGTATATTTTTTAGATGGTAGTATGTGAAGGTTTCAGGATGTGGCAATTTTAGTTTGAGGTTATCATCAATCACAAAGGGGGAGATTGTTGAAAATATTGTAATTGATGTCAAAGATCTATCATTGGTGATAAAGGCCCCATAGCATTTAATGGTGTTTTTAATATTCATATCTTGGCTAATGTGTGTTAATATTTATTTAATATATTTTTGGTTTCATAAAAGTCAGAAGAGGGCCCATGGAGAAGTCAAAGAGTCATGAGGTAAATAAAAAAGAGAAATGGGATGCATTTTCCCATGAAGAGTCATCTTGAGGAATTCTATGAGTCACCAAGTGAAGACAAGAGAGGGTATGGTGAATTTTCCCATGAAGAGTCATCTTAAGAAATTCAAAAGGTCATGAAGACAAAGACAATAGGGGAAATGATGAATTTTCTCATGAAGGGTCAGTATGTGACTTTTCAAATGAAAGGATATGAAGGGTCATGCAAGTTTGGCACCATATTTCATGAAGATTGAAGGGTCACAAAGGCTGAATTCCAAATGTCATTTTAAAAGTTATAAATAAAGCCTTGAGAAGCCATTTATAATATGCAAGAGATTGCATGGAAAAGAGGAGAGAAAAGTAGGAGATATTATAGAGTTGTATCATTTGTTGAGTAAGCAACATTGATATATAGTTATGTTTTATACACAAGATGTGTTGGGAATATTGTGGGTTGGTGCTCATAAATATTTGTAAGGGTTTGGTGCTCTTATAGTTTGGTGCTCACAAATAATTGTTATGGATGTGCTCAATAAATGGGTTAGTGCTCCTGCAAGTTGGTGCTTGCAAACTTTGTTATTTGATATGGTGTTCATTCATATACTTGAGGTTATTCTCCATGGTTTTTCCCACTTTGGGTTTTCACATAAAAATATGGTGTCTCTCTCTCTCTTGTTTGGTGCATGTTGTTGTTTAAATTTTATTGCATATTTTGAATTTGTGATTAAGTGGTTAAAGAAAAGAATTTAGATTAAGTAAAAGATATATAATATATTGATTCTCCCCCATCTCTCAATATATTTCATTATTAACACTAATTTTTTTTTAAGGGTGGATTTCTTCTTACATCATTCATACCCTTAGGTGTATTGGATAACAAAGGTTTTCTACTCTTGGTTAGAGAACCTCTCTATTTAATAGTTTGGAAAGCAGGTGCTAGTTTTTAAGAAATAAGGACTTTCTTTAGTTTTCTTAACTTCTATATGTTTATCCCTTACCCTTAGATCTACATGGGTGGTCTCTTGAGGATAAGCACCTTGTTGCTTATTTCTTAGACTATATTCTTTCTCTTAGGCAATTATTACATCAATTAACAATTATCTATCCTCAACTGAAGGAATTCCCCCATCATAGTTTTTAATCATCATAGATATTAAAAACTCAAATTCATGATTGCGCAACTCATATTTTTGTGTCATATTTATATCATAAATAAATTTGAGATCTGGGACATGTACCTATCTTACTGCAATCCAAAATTGATCAATCATAGTATCACTCAATAATTTTATGAAGGTATAGATTTTACTTCAGGAGATTTAGCAATCAAACATCATAATCTCATCATTTTAAAATGTATACTCAGGTTTGTCTTTATCTTCATCCATTATTTTAGTAGTATCATAGGGAAGATGGGGTAAGAAACACTTATCACACCATTTAATGTCAATATTATAGCCTACAACATTAACCTTAGCATTCAATAGATTAAAAACCTCCTTCCTAGATCCTCTATTCTAATTTTCATCATTTTGGGTAAGTCTCTTCCCTCAACCATTAGCTCTAATTTGGAAAAAGGATCTCCCTTGTGCTTGATTCTAGTTTTGATCTCTCTCCTGACTAGAAAATCCATGAGGAATCCTCTCCTACCCTCTAGCCAACTTGTATGACATCTCCTTGATAGTAGTAACCAATGTCTTCAAAGTCCCCTCAAGGTTAGAAATTTTATTAGACTGAGATTTTTCAAGATTTATTAGCTTCAAATCAATCATTTTGTTTACAGGCTTCCCTGTAGCCTTTCTATTATTTTTAATTTTGATGGTCATGTTGAATGCCAACCTCATATTTGTGGGATACTTGTTCCTCAAGTAGGATGCAACCTTTTTGTCAAATGAATCATAGTATTTAATCATAGTATCACTCAACCTAATATTATCAAGCAACCTCATCATAGTGTTATTCAACTTGTATTGAAGTCATACAAGTCAATGCATAAAATTACACTAAGTAATTGTGCCTGTATTGAATATAAGTCCCTGATTTATCTAATTATTGCTTCCTATCTTCAAGTATTCATCTAAGGTCAAGAGTTCATGTTTTCACATCAAGTCATAAAAATACACTCCTATAGTCATAAAAAAATTGTGTTCCTAATCTTGTTGTGTTGTAAACCCTATGAGGTCTCTATTTAATTAAAATTTAATATTTTTGTGTTTTAAGAGGCTTATAAGGTGTAAATTAATAAGCAACAAAAAGGGGATGATTTTCTGCAAGACATTATTTGATTACTTACTTTATGGTTCAAACATGGAGCTAGTACTAAAGTGTAAGAAGATTTGCAAGAAGGGTTTAGATGTGTAAACACTGATACATGATACAATGTCTAGGAATGCTTTATCTCTATTATTTATATGCATTTCCATTTTACAATATATACTACTAAAACTAAACAAGAGGTATCAAAGAGAACCTAAGGCTTCAATCCTTGATTTTTTAGACCCTAGAAAATCAAGAAAAGGGATGCATCACATGATTGCATATTAGTGTAATTCATGTGAAGGAGACATGTTTCATAACATGAATGCTTTTGTAAGCACATGGCCCTGTGATTATGTGTGATAGTTATCAACACAAATCAATTTTTGGAACATTCATACCACATTTTTAAAATGAATTCTGCAGATCAAATAGAAAATTAGAAATATCAATGCCAATTAATTTGAAAGGATACTTATCAAATAAGGGTGTGTTTTAGTCACCCCCACATCATTTCATCCTCTCAATGATATGGATGGTTTGTTAGATATAAAATCACTTGATGAAAATGGCCATTAGACTTCTTATTTCAATAAAATCATTTGATGAAAATGGCCATCATATTAGGCTACTTATTTCAATAAAATCATACCCCTATCAATATGCATCAACCAAGCCCAACAAGTAAGCATAACATAAGGACATATAGATAGCATCCATGCTATCAAATCATAGTCCATATGGAAAAAAAGGCTTTAAATTACTAACAAGAACCCATGCTAATTGGTAAGACCACTTAGAAGAAATAACAAAGGATAAATCAAAGATAAAATTTTTATTTGCTAAAAAGATGGATGGGAATTTGATAGAACATTCATTGTTGACTACAGGTTTATACATGGAAAATTCAAATTTGCATCATGAAGTCCTACCAAAGGTTATAGGGGTGTAAAGGAAATTACAAAATGGGGTAGGGAAGTCTGCAAAAGGAAGACTAGTAGAACTGGAATGGCTAGATGAAAATTTCAAATTGATAAATTAAAAATTACTCCTACATCTCTAGATCCCATGTCACACAAGGAGAATAAAGTTAACATGGAAAAAGGTAGTGGCTAGTGGAGAATAGATTTCTAAATGCAAGATGTAATTAAACAAATTAAAAATTATTGTGGAAGTTATGGGTCCCATAGGAGGTAAGGAATGGGTGGGAAAGTCAAATGGAAATAAGGTACATATGTATAAAAATATGGGTTCAAGTTAATGCATGTGTTTCATGATCTTATGGATCATTTCAATGTGGTGATGTTTTTCATGAAAATTTGTACGGGCATCTGCATAATACGGTTATGGTAGGCATAAGGAAATTTTCATTGGATTCATTCCAACATATGTATTTTAGCCAAAATCATTTCATTAGAAAAGAATGATTATAAGAGAGAATGATTTTATGAGAAATTATGACATGGAACTGGATTGCATCACCTTAATTTATGTTTTGGATATTTGTAGTCATGTAGGTCTAGTGGCTGACGGCCTTAAAGTTTTCAATTACATGAGCAAATACTATGATGTCACACCTAAAATAGACCATTATAGCTTCATGGTTGACCTCCTTAGCCAATTTGGGCATATTGATGAAGCATTTGAATTTATAAACAAAATTCCCTTTAAACCCAGTGTTTATGTGTGGAGTAGTTTACTTGATGCTTGCATAATACATAACAACATTATGTTAGGAGAACACATAGTAGAACACATTTCTAAGTTAGACCTTATAATACTTCTCCTTATTTTCTTCTCTCAAACATGTATGTTGAAGTTGGAAATTGGTATATTGTTAAAAGGGTGATGGTTCACACCCATGAACAAAAGAACTTTATAACAAATTAGAGAGATTATGTGGGTGGATGAAAGTAAAAGGGTATGTGCCTGATATGAGATTTTGAGTGTGTGGTGATTGACACACTTTTTTTCATCTCCCAAAAGTGTTGGATGGGAAATAGTTTTAGAGAGACAAATCATTTTCATCATTTCAAGGATGGATAGTGTTCTTGTGGGGATTATTGGTGAACCTCATGGAATCAAGCCAAAAAATAATGGTTTAAATCAATAAAACATATTTTTATTGATGGATTGTAAAATGTTATGAGATTTAGACATTCTAATTTTATTGCATTCACCAAGTTAAGTCTTTGTTGGCAAAGCCAAGTGAAATAAATTCTAGGCAAGCTATTGATTTGCATGACAATTTTGCCTCAACATTTTCTATCCCACAATCTCCTAAAAATTATGCAAAATAAATTGACAATAAACATGACTATAATCCTCTAATTAGTAGTGGAAAAATGGGAAAAGTTCTTGTATCTCAAAACACTGCAATTTGGTGCTTCATCACCTAATAAGGTTAGCTCCTATCCATTCATGGAAAGTTTATCTCAAATCTTAAGTGTGTAATGCTTTAAATTTTATTTGTGGGGTTGTGGCCATTCAAGGTTTGGTTTTGGATTGGAAATATACATATTGACTTAGCTTAGTTTCAATGGCTGATGAATCATTCAGGAATGTTGCATCTCAATGTAATACTTCAAGTGTAGATTTTTGAATTTTTACATCACAGAGAGAAGAGCTTGGTTTCCAAAAAAATCTTCTATAAGTACCTCATTGGACCAGGTACCAAAAATGGAGTTAGGATAAAAATAAAAAATTGTAATTTTCAAAAGTTTCAAATGAGGTTCCCAAAGTCTTGGGGATATTTGTGTGTGAGAAATAACCCAAAAAATGCAAGTCTCCAATATGCAACTCTAAAGTTTAGTCAACTCTCCCACTATTACTTGTCAAAGAAAGCATGGAGAAAGTCAAATCAAGAGGAGATTTAGGGAGATATTGAGAATAAATGCAAATTTACACTTGTAATAATTTCAAATTATACATCAATCTCCCAAACCCAACAGTCAATGTTGATCAACAAAAGCTCATAGTACAAATGGGAACTTTTGAAGCCAATTACAATTTGTCAATTTTGTAAAATTACAAATTGCAGTTGGAGTTACCATTTCCCTGAGGGTCTTAGTGCAAATGGAGAATTTTAAGACCATTTTTAATTTTTTTACTTTGTAAATTATAAATTGTAGCAGGAGATCCCATTTTCCAAATGGAAATTTTTGGAGGAATTGTAACTATGAATTTCAATTTACAAAATTACAAATTGTAGTTGGAGTTCCCATTTTCCTAAAGGAATATTTTAGGGAAATGGGAACTCAAAATGTAATTTGCAATTTTGTAGTTTTTAAAATTGCAAATTAGAATTAGAGTTCCCATTTCCCTAAGGATCTTTTTAAGGGAACTACAACTGTGAATTGTAATTCTATAATTTGCAAATTGGAAAAAAAAACTATTGAGTTCTAGATTCCCTTAATACAAAGAAATTGCAAATTTGTAAATGGGACCCAAATTTCCCCATAATAAAGGAAAATTGTAAATTTGTAAAAGTGATCAAGATTTCCTCAAAAGACCAAAAAATTTATGCATTAAAAATGTGAATTTAACCCTAGAAATAAAATCTAAAAAAGGCAAATGTGAAGAATACAAAGTGTGAAAAGGCAACTTGGAGCCAAATAGAAAAAGGGTAAAAGTAACCTATGTTTTAGCATTTTCCATTTCTTTACTCGTTTAATTACCTCCATGGCAGAAATATTGCATGCTTTCAAGATCAAGGTGGGCCATTCCAAAGAAGATTTTTCAAGTAACCATGTATTTGGAGTGTTCAAATGAAATCATTACAAGGCCATGTTGTTATTTTGTGTGGATATGAGGAAGGCTAGCTATCAATAAGAATCTATATTTACAAATGAGTAGACAAAGGCATCTCTAGGAAGTTTCACAATAAGATAAAAGATATCATTTGGATCCAAAGATAATATTCTCCTTCCAACTCAAGTAAAATGCATTTTCAGAAAAGAAATCAAAGGATTTGTTTAAAATATTCATCATTACTTGTAGAGGTAGTTACAACAATGATTTTTCATGTAAAGGAGTGAAGATTCTAGGCATGAAAAAAGGGAATATTCTATGTAGAAGCATCTTGGTGGAACTTTGAGGGTTTTTTTTTTTTTTTAATTTTGCAACATTACAGCTTGTAACCCACATTCCCAAATTTGTAGAAGTGGTAAAAATGTATAAATAGAGGTCTTGTCCTCTATTATAAGGTTGTTTTTTTTGTCTTTGTTTTTCTCTCTAAGTATAGGTTCTTCAAGATTTCAGGATCTACTTTTGTGTGTATGTATTATCTCCCTTACTAAGGTGGTTACAACTATATAACAATTAAAAATATTTGAGAGCATGTTTATGTCTCCTTTGTCAAAAGAGAAAACTCACCATGCTTGTTCACAGGGAAGCATTCTATAAAAATGATGTATGTAAGGTTTATTTTCAAATTTAATGAAAATACTTCTGGTTCTTACTATTTCTTATTGATGAAGTGCAATAACATTTTTTGAAAATTTTGTTGATTATATATTTTGTTCAATGCTTACTACTAGTTATCATTTTTATCATACATCTAGATTATAAAACTTTTCTAAAATTTACTTTGTAAATATGTTGTTGAATGAATTTTTAGGGCACCCTAAGTTTATGAATTTAAAAGGAAAAAGTATTTAAGATTCTAAGTATAGTGTATATTCTAGTTTCTCAAAAATCATCTAGGTTTCTGAATTATTATGTTGTGGAGCTAAAAGCTTCACCAGGATGCAAACAGGAGAAGTTAAGGAGGATCCAGAGTTGTGGGGTGTTGCTGATTCAGTTACAGGAAAAATGGCATCGGTCTGATTAACCAACATCAGTTAGATAGCAAGAGGAAGCAACCAACATCGGTCACCAGTCAGTCGACATCGGTTATGGAGGAGCCGACGTCGGCAGCCTGTGAGAGAACAGGCAGTTCGCATGACGAATCCGGGAGAGTCTATTTTTGGACTGCTAGTTTGCATGTTGAAGGCTAGTCGTAGTCTTGAGTTGCGAGTCTAATTATTGTAATTAGGTTAGTCTAATTATTGTAAGCATGAGATCTATATATGGACTCATGGGTTGTATTGTAAGTGTGTGCTAGAAAGCCATAGAGCTTTTAGAGAGAGCTAGTGTAGCTCCTCCTAGCTCCAAAGGGGTGCTGAGAGTGTTTGATCAGGGAGAGTTGCAAGGTCTGCAATGTCAAGGAGCTGATCCACCGGGGTACTGGTTGAAGAAGGGTTCTTCAGGGGTGTAGAGAGATCTACAATTGTGACTATGGTCTATTGAATTGCAAGTTGAAGGTTCATGGGAGATCTACTTGGAGTACGGTTGTGTACTTGGTGAACTGGCAGCGTGTTACTGACTGGTTGGTGAGGTGAACATCAATTCTATACTGGAATTGATTGTTGTGACCAAGAGAGAGAGGGAAGAAGGTCTCGAGGAGTGGTGAACCTTTGAGGTGGAGGAAGAAGTGGCATCTTCCTTATTGTATATTCTTCTGAGTGATTATTAATACAATTGTGTATTGTCTCTCAATTCTTGTGTTGTTTCATATTTCTAGTTACTTTATATTTCTGGTTAAATTCCATGATTAGTTGTTAATATGAGTAGTAATCATATGTGCTCTAATTGTGGTGGAGCAAGATCCTGACAAGTGGTATCAGAGCCTTGGTTGTAGGTTTAAGAGCTGATACCAACAAGTGGTATCAGAGCTTCTGGTTGGGTTGACTAACAGGTGGTTTCAGATTTGGTAGTGTTTTTTTATTATAGGTCACTCACAGGGGTTTCAATTTGAGTGGGAGTATAGCAATGGCAGAAGAAAGTAAGCTATGAATGGAGAAACTGAATAGCACGAATGGTCTGATTGATGGAAAGAAAGAGCAGGTTAAAAGAGATCATTGGTTGGTAGCAGATTAGCTTGTGGAAGCACATGTTGCAGGTAATATTATACAGGGTGTTCTGGATAAAGTGGAATCTTTGTTTACAAATTCTTTTGCCTATTTCCATGCAGCCCAAAATAGAGCATCTTTTCATGGGTATGTCTTTGGAGACTTTGGAGAGATTTATTTAGGGGTTGGAGAGCCTTGTCAGATTATAGACGAAGGGGAAGTGATGCTGAAATTGCAGGTGGATGACTCACAGTGGTTGAAGGAAGTCATGCAGGTACCAGTCTTGGAGATTAGTCTAATTTCTTTAGGAAATTTGGGTGATGAGAGATGCACTGTAACTCTCACAGCAGATATACTTGAATTAGATGGTGGTAAGAAAGTAGGTATCCTTTATCTATCTACTTATATTGCTGGTTCACCTTCTGTTGTAGAGATGTGACTTCATAGGCTTGGCCACATATGTAGGAGGAGAATGCAGGTTTTGAAGCGGAGGTCAGATGTTTTTGATGAGCTAAAGAACTTGAAAGCCTTGGTGTTCATGGAGGAGATGATGGACAGAGATCAGGTGAGGAAGTTGAATTATTCTGAGCAGAGCAGGGTTGATTTGATTAAGATTTTGATCCATGGAGAGCTCACGGGTAAAAAGTTATCACTCACAGATGAACACAGGTACCGGCATTGGTCATATAGTAATCGACGTCGACAACAGGAAGACCGACGTCCATCATGAATGTACTGACATCGGCAGCAGGGACACCGGCGTCGGCCAGCGAAATGATGTCGGCAGTCAAGTTCAGTACAGGGAGCCGACATCGGTCGGAAACAGACTGGGAGATGGCCAAAATCGGTCACTGGTACGGATAGTGGGCGGACAGCAAGTCTCAAATGCTCATGTTGAGGTCAGTAATGATAAGTGAACCTCATATTCATTGTTCACCTTCTTTATATTGCTTTCTTTATAGTCAAGAACCAGGGAGATGGAAGAAGTAATGCAGGTAGAGTCTAGATACAGTGGGAGCTTGGCATGGATGAGGAGTGTGAGTCCTTGGAGAAGAACCAAACATGCATTTGTTGGTAGAGTTGTCAGCTGGAAGTAAGCACTAAGAAACGGAATGGATTCCCATTTTAAAGAAGAGAGTGGATGGATACGAGAGACGGAAGGCCAAGGCATACGGTCTTGAAGAAGCTATAGGACAGTGGTATAGGTTTTGACAAGTGGATGACTAAGCATGGCTTTAGTCAATGTCAGTGTAACTATTGTGGTTTTGTCTTACCAGGTGGATGATGAGTCATGACATTATCTAGTTACTGTATGTGGGTGATTTGCTAGTAGGTTTTGTACATATAGGGATTTGCTGAGCTAAGGGTAAGGTTAGTTCATAGGTGTGTCATGAAGAATTTGAAGCAGAAAAATTCTTTGGCATAAGAGACATGGATATTTGATCTCTAGTGGGAGCTGATGTGAAGACGGTGTTGGCAGGGTTCATGATGCAGGATGCAAAATTGAAAAGCACACCAAGGGATGGACAGTTCAAGCTTAGCTTGAAACAAGGTTCGAAATCACATGAGGTCTAGTGTAGACCTGAGTTTTCCCAAGCAGTGGGGGTTGTCAAAAAGTATGGAGCCAATTCAGGGAAGGAGTACTAGAGGGCAGTTCAGTGGGACTAGCAGCAGGGTTTCTTGTTATGCAGGGTCAAGTTCTTCACTACATGGGTATGTAGGTTCGGATGCGGCAGGCTACTTGAATGACAGGTGTAGCATCATAGGTTGCGTGGTGGTTGGTCCTCAGGATTGATCTTGAAGAGGAATACAAGCCAAAGAATAATTTAGATGGTGTACAGGTATAGGTACAGGTGCAGCTATTTATCTCCAAGTGGGAGATTGTTATGTTGTGGAGCTAAAAGCTTCACTAGGATGCAAACAGGAGAAGTTAAGGAGGATCCAGAGTTGCGGGGTGTTGCTGATTCAGTTGCAGGAAAAATGGTGCCAGTCTGATTAACTGACATCGCTTAGATAGCAAGAGGAAGCAACCGGCGTCGATCACCAGTCGGCCGACATCGGTCATGGAGGAGCCGATGTCAGCAGCCTGTGAGAGAACAGGCAGTTTGCATGACGAATCTGGGAGAGTCTATTTTTGGACTGCTAGTTTGCATGTTGAAGGCTAGTCGTAGTCTTGAGTTGCAAGTCTAATTATTGTAATTAGGTTAGTCTAATTATTGTAAGCATGAGATCTATATATGGACTCATGGGCTGTATTGTAAGTGTGTGCTAGAAAGCCATAGAGCTTTTAGAGAGAGCTAGTGTAGCTCCTCCTAGTTCCAAAGGGGTGCTGAGAGTGTTTGATCAGGGAGACTTGCAAGGTTTGCAAGGTTAAGGAGCTGATCCACCAGGGTACTGGTTGAAGAAGGGTTCTTTAGGGGTGTAGAGAGATCTATAATTGTGAGTATGGTCTATTGAATTGCAGGTTGAAGGTTCATGGGAGATCTACTTGGAGTATGGTTGTGTACTTGGTGAACTGGCAGCGTGTTACTGACTGGTTGGTGAAGTGAACATCAATTCTATACTGGAATTGATTGTTGTGACCAAGAGAGAGAGGGAAGAAGGTCTTGAGGAGTGGCGAACCTTTGAGGTGGAGGAAGAAGTGGTATCTTCCTTATTGTATATTATTTTGAGTGATTATTAATACAATTGTGTATTGTCTCTCAATTCCTGTGTTGTTTCATATTTCTAGTTACTTTATATTTCTGGTTAAATTCCGTGATTAGTTGCTAATACGAGTAGTAATCATATGTGCTCTAATTGTGGTGGAGCAAGATCCTGACAAGTGGTATCAGAGCCTTGGTTGTAGGTTCAAGAGTTGATACCAACAAGTGGTATCAGAGCTTTTGGTTGGGTTGACTAACAGGTGGTTTCAAATCTGGTAGTGTTTTTTGATTACAGGTCACTCACAGGGGTTTCAATTTGAGTGGGAGTATAGCAATGGCAGAAGAAAGTAAGCTACGAATGGAGAAACTGAATATCACGAATGGTCTGAATGATGGAAAGAAAGAGCAGGTTAAAAGAGATCATTGGTTGGCAGCAGATCAGCTTGTGGAAGCACATGTTGCAGGTAATATTGTATAGGGTGTTCTAGATAAAGTGGAATCTTTGTTTACAGATTCTTTTGCCTCTTTCCATGCAGCCTGAAATAGAGCATCTTTTCATGGGTATGTCTTTGGAGACTTTGGAGAGATTTATTTAGGGGTTGGAGAGCCTTGTCAGACTATAGACAAAGGGGAAGTGACGCTGAAATTACAGGTAGATGACTCACAGTGGTTGAAGGAAGTCATGCAGGTACCGGTCTTGGAGATTAGTCTAATTTCTTCAAGAAATTTGGGTGATGAGAGATGCACTGTAACTCTCACAGTGGATATACTTGAATTAGATGGTGGTAAGAAAGTAGGTATCCTTTATCTATCTACTTATATTGTTGATTCACCTTCTATTGCAGAGATGTGGCTTCATAGGCTTGGCCACATATGTAGGAGGAGAATGCAGGTTTTGAAGCGGAGGTCAGATGTTTTTGACAAGCTAAAGAACTGGAAAGCCTTGGTGTTCACGGAGGAGATGATGGACAGAGATCAGGTGAGGAAGCTAAATTATTCTAAGCGGAGCAGGATTGATTTATTAGGATTTTGATCCATGGAGAGCTCGCGGGTAAAAAGTTATCACTCACAGACGAACACAGGTACCGGCGTCAGTCACACAGTAACTAACGTCGGCAACAGGAAGACCAACGTCGGTCATGAATGAACTGACGTCGGTAGCAGGGACACCGGTGTCGGCCAGGGAAATGACATCGCCAGTCAGGTTCAGTACAGGGAGCCGACATCGGTCGGAAACAGACTAGGAGATGGCCGAAATTGGTCACTGGTACGGATATTGGGCGGACAGCAAGTTTCAAACGCTCATGTTGAGGTCAGTAATGATAAGTGAACCTCATATTCATTGTTCACCTTCTTTATATTGCTTTATTTATAGTCAAGAACCAGGGAGATGGAAGAAGCAATGCAGGTAGAGTCCAGATACAGTGGGAGCTTGGCATGGATGAGGAGTGTGAGTCCTTGGAGAAGAACCAAACAGGTATCTGTTGGTAGAGTTGTCAGCTGGAAGTAAGCACAGAGAGACAGAATGGATTCCCATTTTAAAGAAGAGAGTGGATGGATACGAGAGACGGAAGGCCAAGGCATATGGTCTTGAAGAAGCTACAGGACAGTGGTACAGGTTTTGACAGGTGGATGACTAAGCATGGGTTTAGTCAATGTCAGTGTAACTATTGTGGTTTTGTCTTACCAGGTGGATGATGAGTCGCGACATTATCCAGTTACTATATGTGGGTGATTTGCTAGCAGGTTTTGTACATACAGGGATTTTTTGAGCTAAGGGTAAGGTTAGTTCAGAGGTGTGTCATGAAGAATTTGAAGCAACAAAATTATTTGGCATAAGAGACATGGAGATTTGATCTCCAGTGGGAGCTGATGTGAAGACGGTGTTGGTGGGGTTCATGATGCAGGATGCAGAATCGGAAAGCACACCAAGGGCTGGATAGTTCAAGCTTAGCTTGAAACAGGGTTCGAAATCACATGAGGTCTAGTGTAGAGCTGAGTTTTCCCAAGCAGTGGGGGTTGTGAGAAAGTATGGAGCCAATTCCAGGAAGGAGTACTGGAGGGCAATTCAGTGGGACTAGCAGCAGGGTTTCTTGTTATGCAGGGTCAAGTTCTTCACTACATGGGTATGTAGGTTTGGATGCGGCAGGTTACTTGAATGACAGGTGTAGCATCACAAGTTGCATGGTGGTTGGTCTTCAGGATTGATCTTGAAGAGGAATACAAGCCAAAGAATAATTTAGACGGTGTACAGGTACAGGTACAAGTGCAGCTATTTATCTCCAAGTGGGAGATTGTTATGTTGTGGAGCTAAAAGCTTCACCAGGATGCAAACAGGAGAAGTTAAGGAGGATCTAGAGTTGCGGGGTGTTGCTGATTCAGTTGTAGGAAAAATGGTGTCAGTCTGATTAATTGACATCGGTCAGATAGCAAGAGGAAGCAACTGGCATCGGTCACCAGTCGGCCAACATCGGTCATGGAGGAGCCAACGTCGGTAGTCTGTGAGAGAACAGGCAGTTCGCATGACAAATTTGGGAGAGTCTATTTTTGGACTGCTAGTTTGCATGTTGAAGGCTAGTCGTAGTCTTGAGTTGCGAGTCTAATTATTGTAATTAGGTTAGTCTAATTATTGTAAGCATGAGATCTATATATGGACTCATGGGCTGTATTGTAAGTGTGTGCTAGAAAGCCATAGAGCTTTTAGAGAGAGCTAGTGTAGCTCCTCCTAGTTCCAAAGGGGTGCTGAGAGTGTTTGATCAGGGAGAGTTGCAAGGTCTGCAAGGTCAAGGAGCTGATCCACCAGGGTACTGGTTGAAGAAGGGTTCTTCAGGGGTGTAGAGAGATCTATAATTGTGAGTATGGTCTATTGAATTGCAGGTTGAAGGTTCATGGGAGATCTACTTGGAGTATGGTTGTGTACTTGGTGAACTGGCAGCGTGTTACTGACTGGTTGGTGAAGTGAACATCAATTCTATACTGGAATTGATTGTTGTGACCAAGAGAGAGAGGGAAGAAGGTCTTGAGGAGTGGCGAACCTTTGAGGTGGAGGAAGAAGTGGTATCTTCCTTATTGTATATTCTTTTGAGTGATTATTAATACAATTGTGTATTGTCTCTCAATTCCTGTGTTGTTTCATATTTCTAGTTACTTTTTATTTCTGGTTAAATTCTGTGATTAGTTGCTAATACGAGTAGTAATCATATGTGCTCTAATTGTGGTGGAGCAAGATCCTAACAAGTGGTATTAGAGCCTTGGTTGTAGGTTCAAGAGCTGATACCAACAAGTGGTATCAGAGCTTTTGGTTGGGTTGACTAACAGGTGGTTTCATATCTGGTAGTGTTTTTTGATTATAGGTCACTCACAGGGGTTTTAGTTTGAGTGGGAGTATAGCAATGGCAGAAGAAAGTAAGCTACAAATGGAGAAACTGAATAGCATGAATGGTCTGATTGATGGAAAGAAAGAGCAGGTTAAAAGAGATCATTGGTTGGTAGCAGATCAACTTGTGGAAGCACATGTTGCAGGTAATATTGTACAGGGTGTTTTGGATAAAGTGGAATCTTTGTTTATAGATTCTTTTGCCTCTTTCCATGCAGCCTTAAATAGAGCATCTTTTCATGGGTATGTCTTTAGAGACTTTGGAGAGATTTATTTAGGGGTTGGAGAGCCTTGTCAGATTATAGACGAAGGGGAAGTGACGCTGAAATTGCAAGCGGATGACTCACAGTGGTTGAAGGAAGTCATGCAGGTACCAGTCTTGGAGATTAGTCTAATTTCTTCAGGAAATTTGGGTGATGAGAGATGCACTGTAACTCTCACAGCAGATATACTTGAATTAGATGGTGGTAAGAAAGTAGGTATCCTTTATCTATCTACTTATATTGCTGATTCACCTTCTATTGCAAAGATGTGGCTTCATAGGCTTGGCCACATATGTAGGAGGAGAATGTAGGTTTTGAAGTGGAGGTCAGATGTTTTTGACAAGCTAAAGAACTTGAAAGCCTTGGTGTTCATGGAGGAGATGATGGACAGAGATCAGGTGAGGAAGCTGAATTATTCTGAGCAGAGCAGGGTTGATTTGATTAGGATTTTGATCCATGGAGAGCTCGCGGGTAAAAAGTTATCACTCACAGATGAACACAGGTACCAGTGTCGGTCATACAGTAACCGACGTCGGCAACAGGAAGACCGATGTCGGTCATGAATGAACTGACGTCGACAGCAGGGACACCGGCGTCGGGCAGGGAAATGACGTCGACAGTCAGGTTCATTACAGGGAACCAACATCGGTCGAAAACAGACTGGGAGATGGCCGAAATCGGTCACTGGTACAGATAGTGGGCGGACAACAAGTCTCAAACGCTCATGTTGAGGTCAATAATGATAAGTGAACCTCATATTCGTTGTTCACCTTCTTTATATTGCTTTCTTTATAGTCAAGAACCAGGGAGATGGAAGAAGCAATGCAGGTAGAGTCCAGATACAGTGGGAGCTTGGCATGGATGAGAGTGTGAGTCCTTGGAGTAGAACCAAATAGGTATCTGTTGGTAGAGTTGCCAGTTGGAAGTAAGCACTGAGAGATGGAATGGATTCCCATTTTAAAGAAGAGAGTGGATGGATACGAGAGATGGAAGGCCAAGGCATACGGTCTTGAAGAAGCTGTAAGACAGTGGTACAGGTTTTGATAGGTGGATGACTAAGCATGGCTTTAGTCAATGTTAGTGTAACTATTGTGGTTTTGTCTTACCAAGTGGATGATGAGTCATGACATTATCCAGTTACTGTATGTGGGTGATTTGCTAGCAGGTTTTGTACATATAGAGATTTGCTGAGCTAAGGGTAAGGTTAGTTCAGAGGTGTGTCATGAAGAATTTGAAGCAGCGAAATTCTTTGGCATAAGAGACATGGAGATTTGATCTCTAGTGGGAGCTGATGTGAAGATGGTGTTGGCAGGGTTCATGATGCAGGATGCAGAATCGAAAAGCACACCAAGGGCTGGACAGTTCAAGCTTAGCTTGAAACAGGGTTCAAAATCACATGAGGTCTAGTGTAGACCTGAGTTTTCCCAAGCAGTGGGGGTTGTCAGAAAGTATGGAGCCAATTCGGGGAAGGAGTACTGGAGGGCAGTTCAGTGGGACTAGCAGTAGGGTTTCTTGTTATGCAGGGTCAAGTTCTTCACTACATGGGTATGTAGGTTCTGATGCGGCAGGTTACTTGAATGACAGGTGTAGCATCACAGGTTGCATGGTGGTTGGTCTTCAGGAGTGATCTTGAAGAGGAATACAAGCCAAAGAATAATTTAGATGGTGTACAGGTACAGGTACAAGTGTAGATATTTATCTCCAAGTGGGAGATTGTTATGTTGTGGAGCTAAAAGCTTCACCAGGATGCAAACAGGAGAAGTTAAGGAGGATCCAGAGTTGTGCGGTGTTGTTGATTTAGTTGCAGGAAAAATGGCGTCGGTCTGATTAACCGACGTCGGTCAGATAGCAAGAGGAAGCAACCGATGTCGGTCACCAGTCGACCGACATCGGACATGGAGGAGCCGACGTCGGCAGCCTGTGAGAGAACACACAGTTCACATGATGAATCCGGGAGAGTTTATTTTTGGACTGCTAGTTTGCATGTTGAAGGCTAGTCGTAGTCTTGAGTTGCGAGTCTAATTATTGTTATTAGGTTAGTCTAATTATTGTAAGCATGAGATCTATATATGGACTCATGGGCTGTATTGTAAGTGTGTGCTAGAAAGCCATTGAGCTTTTAGAGAGAGCTAGTGTAGCTCCTCCTAGTTCCAAAGGGGTGCTAAGAGTGTTTGATCAGGGAGAGTTGCAAGGTATGCAAGGTCAAGGAGCTGATCCATTGGGGTACTAGTTGAAGAAGGGTTCTTTAGGGGTGTAGAGAGATCTACAATTGTGACTATGGTCTATTGAATTGCAGGTTGAAGGTTCATGGGGGATCTACTTGGAGTACGGTTGTGTACTTGGTGAACTGGCAGCGTGTTACTGACTGGTTGGTGAGGTGAACATCAATTCTATACTGGAATTGATTGTTGTGACCAAGAGAGAGAGGGAAGAAGGTCTTGAGGAGTGGCGAACCTTTGAGGTGGAGGAAGAAGTGGCATCTTCCTTATTGTATATTCTTCTGAATGATTATTAATACAATTGTGTATTGTCTCTCAATTCCTGTGTTGTTTCATATTTCTAGTTACTTTATATTTCTTGTTAAATTTTGTGATTAGTTGCTAATACGAGTAGTAATCATATGTGCTCTAATTGTGGTGGAGCAAGATCCTGACAAGTGGTATCAGAGCCTTGGTTGTAGGTTCAAGAGCTGATACCAACAAGTGGTATCAGAGCTTTTGGTTGGGTTGACTAACAGGTGGTTTCAGATCTGGTAGTGTTTTTTGATTACAGGTCACTCACAGGGGTTTCAATTTGAGTGGGAGTATAGCAATTGCAGAAGAAAGTAAGCTACACATGGAGAAACTGAATAACACGAATGGTCTGATTGATGGAAAGAAAGAGCAGGTTAAAAGAGATCATTGGTTGGTAGCAGATCAGCTTGTGGAAGCACATGTTGTAGGTAATATTATACAGGGTGTTCTGGATAAAGTGGAATCTTTGTTTAGAGATTCTTTTGCCTATTTCCATGCAGCCTGAAATAGAGCATCTTTTCATGGGTATGTCTTTGGAGACTTTGGAGATATTTATTTAGGGGTTGGAGAGCCTTGTCAAATTATAGACGAAGGGGAAGTGACGCTGAAATTACAGGCGGATGACTCACAGTGGTTGAAGGAAGTCATGCAGGTACCAGTCTTGGAGATTAGTCTAATTTCTTCAAGAAATTTGGGTGATGAGAGATGCACTGTAACTCTCACAGCGAATATACTTGAATTAGATGGTGGTAAGAAAGTAGGTATCCTTTATCTATCTAATTATATTGCTGATTCACCTTCTGTTGCAGAGATGTGGCTTCATAGGCTTGGCCACATATGTAGGAGGAGAATGCAGGTTTTGAAGCGGAGGTCAGATGTTTTTGACAAGCTAAAGAACTGGAAAGCCTTGGTCTTCATGGAGGAGATGATGGACAGAGATCAGGTGAGGAAGTTGAATTATTTTGAGCAGAGCAGGGTTGATTTGATTAGGATTTTGATCTATGGAGAGCTCGCGGGTAAAAAGTTATCACTCACAGACGAACACAGGTACCAGCATCGGTCATACAGTAATCGACGTCAGTAACAGGAAGACCGACGTCAGTCATGAATGAACTGACATCGGTAGTAGGGACAACGGCGTCGGCCAGGGAAACGACGTCGGCAGTCAGGTTCATTACAGGGAGCCGACATCGGTCGGAAACAGACTGGGAGATGGCCGAAATCGGTCACTTGTACGGATAGTGGGCAGACAGCAAGTCTCAAACGCTCATGTTGAGGTCAGTAATGATAAGTGAACCTCATATTCGTTGTTCACCTTCTTTATATTGCTTTCTTTATAGTCAAGAACCAGGGAGATGGAAGAAGCAATGCAGGTAGAGTCCAGATACAGTGGGAGCTTGGCATGGATGAGGAGTGTGAGTCCTTAGAGAAGAACCAAACAGGTATCTGTTGGTAGAGTTGTTAGATGGAAGTAAGCACTGAGAGACGGAATGGATTCCCATTTTAAAGAAGAGAGTGGATGGATACGAGAGACGGAAGGCCAAGGCATACAGTCTTGAAGAAGCTGCAGGACAGTGGTACAGGTTTTGACAGGTGGATGACTAAGCATGGCTTTAGTCAATGTCAATGTAACTATTGTGGTTTTGTCTTACCAGGTGGATGATGAGTCACGACACTATCCAGTTACTGTATGTGGGTGATTTGCTAGCAGGTTTTGTACATACAGGGATTTTTTGAGCTAAGGGTAAGGTTAGTTCAGAGGTGTGTCATGAAGAATTTGAAGCAGCAAAATTCTTTGGCATAAGAGACATGGAGATTTGATCTCCAGTGGGAGCTGATGTGAAGACGGTGTTGGTGGGGTTCATGATGTAGGATGCAGAATCGGAAAGCACACCAAGGGCTGGATAGTTCAAGCTTAGCTTGAAACAGGGTTCGAAATCACATGAGGTCTAGTGTAGAGCTGAGTTTTCCCAAGCAGTGGGGGTTGTGAGAAAGTATGGAGCCAATTTCGGGAAGGAGTACTGGAGGGCAGTTCAGTGGGACTAGCAGCAGGGTTTCTTGTTATGCAGGGTCAAGTTCTTCACTACATGGGTATGTAGGTTCGGATGCGGCAGGTTACTTGAATGACAGGTGTAGCATCACAGGTTGCATGGTGGTTGGTCTTCAGGATTGATCTTGAAGAGGAATACAAGCCAAAGAATAATTTAGACGGTGTACAGGTATAAGTACAGGTGCAGCTATTTATCTCCAAGTGGGAGATTGTTATGTTGTGGAGCTAAAAGCTTCACCAGGATGCAAACAGGAGAAGTTAAGGAGGATCCAGAGTTGCGGGGTGTTGCTGATTCAGTTGCAGGAAAAATGATGCCAGTCTAATTAACCGACGTCGGTCAGATAGCAAGAGGAAGCAACCAGCGTCGGTCACCAGTCGGTCGACATCAGTCATGGAGGAGCCGACGTCAGCAGCCTGTGAGAGAATAGGCAGTTCGCATGATGAATCTGGGAGAGTCTATTTTTGGACTGCTAGTTTGCATGTTGAAGGCTAGTCATAGTCTTGAGTTGCGAGTCTAATTATTGTAATTAGGTTAGTCTAATTATTGTAAGCATGAGATCTATATATGGACTCATGGGCTGTATTGTAAGTGTGTGCTAGAAAGCCATAGAGCTTTTAGAGAGAGCTAGTGTAGCTCCTCCTAGTTCTAAAGGGGTGCTGAGAGTGTTTGATCAGGGAGAGTTGCAAGGTCTGCAAGGTCAAGGAGCTGTTCCACCGGGGTACTGGTTGAAGAAGGGTTCTTCAGGGGTGTAGAGAGATCTACAATTGTGAGTATGGTCTATTGAATTGCAGGTTGAAGGTTCATGGGAGATCTACTTGGAGTATGGTTGTGTACTTGGTGAACTGGCAGCGTGTTACTGACTGGTTGGTGAGGTGAAAATCAATTCTATACTGGAATTGATTGTTGTGACCAAGAGAGAGAGGGAAGAAGGTCTTGAGGAGTGGCGAACCTTTGAGGTGGAGGAAGAAGTGTCATCTTCCTTATTGTATATTCTTCTGAGTGATTATTAATACAATTGTGTAGTGTCTCTCAATTCCTGTGTTGTTTCATATTTCTAGTTACTTTATATTTCTGGTTAAATTCTGTGATTAGTTGCTAATACGAGTAGTAATCATATGTGCTCTAATTGTGGTGTAGCAAGATCCTGACATGAATTTCATTAGCACCAATAGATGCAAACCAATCTTGGTATTTCCCTTAGATTTAATTTTATTTTTTATCCATCTTTGATAAGGAATAGTGTCTTCAATGTTAAAAGAATTCCTGTTTTCTAAAAACCACTAGCACACAACTCTTTTTTTACAACTATCTATCTTACCCTAAAAATAATACACCCTATTGAATATTTCAAGTATTGTTTGCCTATAGATGCATAAATATTTCATACTTAACATGTGTCTATATTTTTTTCTTTAAATCCAAGTATTACAATCTTTTATTTGACCCCTATTGTTGAAAATTATTTAGAATGAAGGTTACTAGCACTTTCAAATCTATCTTTAGTAGCTTGTATGTGACATAGAGAGTTTTTTCATATCATGTGACAACCCTTCCTGGGTGGAGTGAATAATTTTGGTTGTGTCCTTGTCATATTTGTGTTTATTTGTGCCAAAAATTCCCATGTAGGTTGAATCACATAATCACTCTATGTGAGCAAGCTACCCTTGATATAATCTCACATTAGTTTAGGTACAGATAGAAGTAGCATGGAGCTAACAATACCCTCTATTTATACCTCCAAATCATTTTTTGCATCCAGTCCATCTATTTGATAGACCCTTCCCTAATAATAGTGTTAGTTGAGTGTTGGTTTTCATTTATACACCTATTTTTCTTAGCCTTGCACACTTGAGTTGAATTGAAAATGTGGATAGTAAACCCATTAACATGTCATTAAGTTGATTGTTGGTTCCTAATTATACACCTCTTTTTTTGGCTTTGCACCCTTGAGTAAAATTACAAATGTGGATGGTAAATATGTGTACGTGTTGTTATAGTTGGGGAAGGGTTTAGCACGTGGATGGACCAGACACAAAAAATGACTAGAATGAATTGATAGAGGTTATGGTAAACTCCCTTCTAATTTTGGCTTTACTTGAACCAAGGTGAGAAGACCTTAGGGGTAGCTTGATCAAATGGAGCGATTCTAAAATTTAACCTCAAGGATGTTTATCATAAGGAAATATAAATATGACCAGGGCACAGCCAAACTTGTTCACTCTACCCAAGAAGGGTTGTCACATGGGATGAACAAATGCTCTAGGTCACATATAAGCTACTGAAGTCAAATGGGATTATTCTTTCATCCTTCATGCTAAATAATTTTCAATAATAGGGGTTAAATAAAAGACTATAATTCTTGGATTTAAAGAACAAAATACATACAAATGTTAAGTAGTCAAGATTTATGCATCCATAGGAAAATAATACTTAAAATATTTAGTAGGGTGTATTATTTATAAGGTAGAATAGGGGAAGATAATTAGTTGTAAAAAAAGTGTGGTGTATTGGTGGTTTTCAAATAATAGGGATTCCTTCAAAATTCAAGACATTATTCCTTAGCAAAGATGGAAAAAAAACTCAAATTTAAGATAAGAGAAACACTAGGAGTGGTTTGCATTTATCAGTGCCAATAAAATGGAAACACCTAAATGATTCTTGATAAAATATAACTAGACTACAATTAGAATCTCAACTAATTTTTCCTACTGAATTCATAAACTTAGGGTGTCCTAAAAAGTCATTTAACAACATATTTCCAAAGTAAACTACAAAATGGCTTTATAATCTAGATCTATGCTGAAACTGAGAACCAATAATAAGCATTGAACCAAATATCTAATCAACAAAATTTTCAAAACATATTATTGCACTTCATCAATAGGAAATAGTAATAACCACAAGCATTTTCATTAAGTTTATGAATAAACCTTACATACATCACTTTTATAGAATTTCGTGATGGGGACAAGCATGGTGAGTTTTCTCTTTTGATAAGGGAGACACAAACATGCTCTCAAATATTGTTAATTTTTTTTTAACTACAACCACATTAGTAAGGGAGAAAATACACACACACAACAATAGATCCAAAAATATTGAAGAACCTAGACTTAGAAACAAAAGCAAAGACCAAGAATAACAACCTTAGAATAGAGGAAAATCCATCTATTTATAAATTTCTTACCACTTTACAAATTCATGAATATGGTTTGTAATTTTAAATATTAAAAAATTTCAAACAAACCCCCAAAATTCTACCAAGATGTTTCTACATAGAATATCCCATTTTTCCACACCTAGAATATTCATACCTTTGCATGAAAAATTATGGTTGTAACTACCTCAATAAGTAATGATGAATATTCTCAACAAACCCTTTGAATTATTGGCTTGAAATGGATTTTACTTGAGGTAAAAGGAGAATATTTGATTTTAGATCCAAATGATATCTTTTATCTTCTTGTACAACTTCCTAGAGATGACTTTGACCACTCATTTACAAATTTAGAGTCTTCTTGATAGTTGCCCTTCCTCATATGCATGCCAAAGAATAACCTATCCTTGTAATGATTTCATTTAAACACTCCAAATCCATGGTCGATTGATGAATCTTCTTTAGAGTGGCCCAACTTGATCCTACAAACCTACAATATTTTTCCCATGGATGTGTTTGAACAAGAAAAGCAATGGAAAATGCAAAAAGATAGATTACTTTTACCTTTTTTCTTTTTGGCTCCAAGTTTCCTTTTCACTCTTTGCATTTTTCATATTTGCCTTTTCCAAATTTGTTTTTTTGGGTTAACTCCACATTTTTTAATGAATAAAAGCATTACTTTTCACTTTTTAGCTTTTTGGGGAAATCCTAATCACTTTTGTAAATTTGTAATTTTCCTTTGTTTTGGAGAAATATGAGTCCCATTTGGGATTAATTGTAATGATTGCAAGCACACAACAAGAAATAGTGAAAAAATTTGGGGAGCATGACAAGAGCTATTTGAAAAGGCTTGTAATTTATTTGTATTAAAAAAAATTTAGAACTCAATAGTAGTTTTGTAATTTATAAATTCACAAATTGTAATTCATAGTTTTCATTCCCATAAAATCTTCCCTTAGGGAAATGAGAATTCCAACTGTAATTTATAATTTACAAAACTATAAAATTGTAAATTGTAGTGGAATTTCCCATTTATATGAAAAATTCCTTTAGAGAAAAGGGAACTACAACTGTAATATGCAATTTGTAATTTTTCAAATTACAATTCATAGTTGTAATTCCCCCTAAAAGTTGCCTCACAGAATGGGAACTCCAATTGTAATTTTCAATTTACAAATTTTCAAAATTTTAAATGGCCTTGAAAGTCCCCATTTGCACTAGGAATTTTAGAGAAATAAGAACTCCAACTGTAATTTGTAATTTTTTAAAATTTAAAAATTACAATTTGCCTTGAAAGTTCCCACTTGCACTATGAGCTTATGTTGATCAATGTTGAATGGCTAGTTTAGGAGATCCAAGTGCAAAAATGCAAAAATAAATTTCTTCTTAAGATCTCCCTAAAGCTCTTCTTAAGTTGACTTTATCCATGCTTGCTTTGATTGATTGGATTGGGAGAGTTGACCAAAATTTGCAACTACATTTTGGAGATTTGTATTTTTTAGGTTAATTCTCCCACACAAATATCCCAGGGACTTTGGGGCCCTCATCTTCAAATTTTCAAAATTTTCATATTTTGAATTTTCTCCTAACTTCATTTCTACTACTTGGTTTAGTGAGGTACCCTATATAAAATTATTTAGAAACAAAACTCTTCTTTCTATGATTTAAAAACTCAAAAATCTACACTTGAAGTATTACATTGAGATGCCACATTTCCAAATGATTCCTCAACCATTGAAATTAGGATAAGCCAATATGTATATTACCATTCTAGAACTGAACCTTGAATGGCCACAACCCTACAACAAAGTCTAAAGAATTCCACACTCAAACTTTGAGACGAACTTTCCATGAACGATTAGGAGTTATCCTTCTTAGGTGATGAATCTCAAGGTTATAATGTTTTACGATCTAAAGTAAATTATCCAATTTATCCACTACTTCTTAGATCATTATAGGCATGTTTATTGTCAATTTATTTTTTAGACTCATGAGAAGATTTTGGGATAGAAAATGCTGAGGCAAAATTGTCATTAAATTCAATAACTTACCTATAACTTGTCTTTGTCAATAAAGTTGTAACTTGGTGAATGCAAAAAATTTAGAATCTCTGAACCTCATAACATTTTTAGTTACCTAAAATCCATCGATAAAAGAAGATTTTATTGATTTAAACCATTATTTTATATCTTGGTTCAGTGAGATCCACCAATAATCCGCATAAGAACACCATCCATCCTTGAATTGATGAAAATGATTTGTCTCTCTCACAACTATTTTCCATCTAACGCTTGTGGTAGATGAACCTATCAGTAGTATGCCAATCACCACACACTCAAAATCTCATATTAGGCACATACTCTTTTTCTTTCATCTATCCACACAATCTCTCCAATTTTTTTAAGAAATTTCTTGTGTTCATGGGTGTGAACCATCACCCTTTTAATGCCATCCCACCTACCAATTACAACATACATGTTCAAAATAAGCACATAATGAGAAGGACTCTTAGGGTCCAACTTAAAAATACATTCTTTTATGTGTTCTAATACAATGTTATTGTGCATTCTATAAGCATCAAAAAAACTAGTCCACATAGAAACATTGGTTTTAATGGGCATTTTGTTTATAAAGTCACGTGTTTCATCAATACATCTAGCTTGGCTAAGGAGGTCAACCATGAAACTATAATGGTCCATTGTAGGTGTGACATGATAGTGTTTATCATTAAATTGATAACTTCAAGGACCTCTTCCACCAGAAGTACACAACTACAAGCAATGAAAACACAATGTAAAGTGATCCGATCCAGTTTCATGCCAGAGTTTCTCATGAACTCATTCTCTCTTATAATATTTTTTTCCTACTAAGATGCTTTCAAATGAAGGCCTTGAATTCTAATGAATCTCATGAATATTTCCTTATGTCTACCATAATCATATTATGGAGGCACCCTTGTAATTTTTCATGAAAGACATCACCACATTGAAATGATACTCAGGCTCATAAAACATATCCATGCCCTTGATGTAAGCTAACTAGTTATTTATACGTTATTTAATTTTTACTTTCCCACCCATTCCTTACCTCTTATGAGATATAGATCGTACGAAATAATTTATAATTTGTATAATTACACAATATGTTATGACTGTCATTTTTTGCTATCAAATACCCTTTTCCACATTAACTTTGTTCTCCTTGTGTGTCACAGGAACTGGAGGTATAGGAGCAATTTAAAATTTATCAATTTGAAAATTTCATCCTAACTTCCCATTTCTACTAGTCTTCATTTCTTGGACTCCCCTACCCCCTTTTAAAATATTCATTTCACCCCTTAGATCACTGATGGGACTTCATGATGAAAATTAAAACTTCCCTTGGTCAACTTGTAGTCAATGATAAATGTTCTACCAAGTTCCCATGGATCCCTTCATTAAATCAAAACTTTAAATTTGTTTTATCCTTTGTTATTTACTCTATATGGTCTTACTGATTTGCATGGGTTCTTGATATTAATTTTAAGCCTTTTTTCCGCGTGGATTATGCTTTGATAGCATGGATGGTATCTATATGCCCTTATGTTAGACTTACTTGCTAGGCTTTGTCAATCCATTTATATCATGGACATTTCCATCACATGATTTTAGATCTACCAAACCATCTCTATTACTAAGAGGGGAAAATGATGTGGGGATGACTAAAACACACACTTATTTAATATGTATCCTTTCAAATGAACTGACATTGATATTTATAATTTTCTCTCAGATCAATAGAATTCATTTTATAAATGTGGTACAGATGCTTCATAGAAGAATTTGTTATGAACTATCATACATAATCATAGGGCCATGTACTTACACAAGCATTCATGTTATGCAGTGTGTCTCCTTCACATGAATTCCACTTAAGTACATAAATATGTAGTCATGTGATGCATCCCTTTTCTTGGTTTCTATGGTCTATAAAATCAAGAACTAAAGCTCTAGGTTCTCTTCAATACCTTTTGTTTTGTTTTAGTAACATATATTAAAAAATGGAAATGCATAAAAAGAGTGGAGCTAAAAATTTCCTAGAACATGTACCTGGTATCAATGTTTACACATCTAAACCCTTCTTGAAAATATTCCTAAACTTTAGTGGTAGCTCCATGGTTGAACCATAAAGTAAGTAATCAAAGAATGTATTACATAATATGATCCCTTTTTCATTTCTTATTAATTTACTCCCTATAAGCCTCTTAAAACATGGAAATATTAAATGTTAGTTAGCTAGAGATGCCATAGGATTTAAAACATGCCAAGTGTAGCAACACGGTTTGTTATGACTATGGGAGAAAATTTTTATGACTTGAGGAAAAAATAGGACCTCTTGACCTTGGGTGAACACTTTCAAATAGGAAATAAAAACTAAACAAATTAGGCGATTATATTCAATAAGAGCACAACTGCTTAGTTCAAATTTAAGAACTAACACTAGCTCTGATTGATGGATGTACAGTCCTTGTAGGTGTGTAAATAACCCTAGAACATAAGACCTGGTGTCAATCCATTGGGCCATGGAGTTAAGATTTGAGCAAATTATTACCAAACACTCATGAAAACTCAACAAAACAAGGCAACTTATTGCATATTGGTAGTTCTATTATTTCACCATCTAATTATCTCAAGAAGAAAGTGTGTTCCCCAATCTTATAGTCAATGGAATAGGGACCCATCCACAAGGCATCAAATTTTCCATGCTTTCCTTTCTCCTCATGCCTATTATCTTAAATTAGAATCAAGTCACCTATTTTAAAGTTCTCAAAGTGAATTTTCTTTCTAATATAGTTTTATATATTTCTTTAAAATTAAGGTGCCTTTCATGAGCTTGTTTTCAAATTTCATCAAGGGAAATAATTTTATTCATCCTATTTTTATATTGGTTAATTTTCTTATCTTCATCTAACTATTACACGAACTGATAGGTGGGAAACTATAAATTCATGGGTAAAATTGCTTGAGATCCATAAAAAAATTCCAAAGGTATTTTTCCTATCACTCTCTTAGGCATGATCTTATCATCCCACAAATAAAACTTCAGCTATTCACCCCACCTCCTTTTTTTTCTTCCAAGGTTTGTTTAATAGTTTTTAGCAAGTTCTTATTACTAGATTCTACTTTTCCATTCCCTTGAGGGTTGTAATTGGAAGTATAATATAATTATATCTGATACTATTTGTATAATGCCACTAAATGTTTATCATTGAATCTCATGGCATTATTGGCAATTACTTTGAGAGGCACACTAAATCTACAAATAATTTGATTCAATAAAAGAACATAACTACCCAGTGTGTTGCCTTCTTTTTAGGGACTATTTCAATCCATTTTGTGAAGTAGTCAGTGGAAACTAGTATCCATCTATGTCTAATGACTGATGAATCAATCATTTTTCCAAAAAAATCCATTCCCCACTATCTAAATGGGCCTTCAATCATCACAAGATTCAATGGAGGAGAACCATAATATTTTATCCTCCTAGCAAAGTGCTAATATTTCTCACACTTTCTAACTTTTTGAGAAACATCTTAGAATAATGATGGCCATCAACAACTAGCTCTTATAATCTTATGAGATGTGACTTTAGGTGCAACATGGCCACCACATACTCCACTATGGAATTCTTTAATTAGGTCATTAGTTTATTCTTTCACCATGCATCTTAAGAGAACCCCATCTAGATTCTTTCATGCTATTCAAATTTCAGTCAAGAGTTATTTTTTAAAAACAAGTTTGAGAGTTATTAATTGGTTTTTGTCCAAGCCTGGGGAACAATTTATATTTTTTAAGTATTAAATAATGTCATTATACCATAGATATATACTAATTCCACTCAAGGAATCATCAACATTAAAAACAACAGTGTTTACCTCAATAGATTGAAAATTGGTCTCAATTATAATCTTGGTTAGTCCCATCCCTTGCATTAACTTGGTATTCTAAATATCCATGTCATACTCTTGTAACTTTTTAACCCACCTACATCTCTTAATGGATAGTTCAATCTAAGTTAAGATGTCCTTCACCATGCTATGTGATAGATAAGCAGTAATATTTAAATTTGGTATATAAGGCATGAACATCTTAATAACCTTCAAGAGAGTGAAGGCTTGTTTTTCCATAATGGTACAATTTAGTTCAGCACCTTGTATAGCTTTGATAAATAAATCTATAGATTGATCATGATCATTTTCATTCTATTGTAATAAGAAAATATCAACAAAAGTATATGATGTAAAAGAGAATATCTAAAAAGATTTTATGTAATAAGGGTTGGCCAAGATAGGGGAAGACTTTAAGTCTCCTATAATGTCATTAAATGCTTACATGGCCTTTTTTTCCTACCTAATGGTCTGGTATTTCTTTAGCATAGAAGTGATAGACAAAGTAATCTCTACAAAATTAGAGACAAACCTCCTCACAAAATTGACTTGTCCAAATAAATACTGAATTCCCTTATTGGACTATGGGATAGGCACTTTATCAATGGCTTCTACCCTCTTAGGGTCAATCATGACACTATCCTTGGACACTATATTTTCCAAAAACTTGACATACTACACTCTAAAGTTATAATTCTTTAGATTAATTTAAATGTTGAACTCCATGCATCTAATCAATACTTTCTCTAGATGTTCCATATGTTCTTCTCTCATCTTGGAGTACATGGTAATGTCATCCTAATATATAGTTATAAACTTTCTAATTACCCTTATGAACTCAACATATATAGCTTGCTAAAGCATTTCACCAACATTAATTAACCTTAAATGTATCCTTATATATACATACATGCCCCAAGGTAATTTGAATGTGATATTGGGTATCTCAAAATCTTTCACCATAACCTAGTTATACCCTAAAAAATCATCTAATGTTGACAACATCTTTGATATAGTAATACTTTGTAGCAGGTTGTCTATATTTGGTAGGGTATAATTATATTTCAAATAAGCTTTATTTAAATTTTAAAAATACATAAAAATTATATGTCACCATTTTTCTTTCATATAGGGACCGAGTTCACTACCCATGATGAATACTTAATGGGCTGAATGATTCTACCTTCCCTTGGATTATCTAACTCATACTACATCTTGGTGGCCAAGATGGGGTTAATTATTCTATATTTCTAATTAAAATGCTTGTTGTCAAGATGCAATGGGATGACATGTTGAAACAAGTCTTCCCTATATGCTTTCAATTTAGAAGAAGACCATGCTAAATAATCCTAGTACTTTTTGGCAGCTAGAGACAAACATGTTTCTCAACTACACTTAGGTGAGTACCCAACCAAACCTTCCTTGGATTCTCATGAGAACTCAAATTACACTCAGTCACATCTTTTTAAATAAATGAGTCTCAAGTTTTGATTTTATCCCCTCTATCAAAAGACACTTCTAAACTTACCAATCCCCTAGGGAGCATGTTTGTCTTCAGCTAAATGATGTTTTTCCCAAACAAAGTTTCTTTCCCATCCCAAACCTAAACCATGGATTCCAAGACTATGAGTTGATCATATAACTCAACTTCACAATTTAGAAACCTTTTGATCTGATCATCATCATCAAATACCTACCAATGATGAACATTGTCCCAGATTGAAGGCCTAACAATCACCTCCACATGATACTAACAATGAAGGTTCATATTTCCAATATCAAACTAAGCACCTAACCTTGTAAGTTTTTCATCTTCCTCATTGAAACATATATCATGATAACAAATGTTGGTTACATCAAATAATTCTAAAAAATCACAAAAAACATTTTGATATTTTTCCAACAATTTATTTTTAGTGGCATAAGCATTGAAAGCCTACTTAACCGCTAGCTTGAAATCACCCTTTACAACCAAATTTGTAATTTCATGTTTGTGGGAAATATATAAACCAAGCAAGAGTTCCTCATACTTAGTAGTATTATTCTTGCACTCAAAGGGGAACTAGAAATAAAATGTGAAACATTTACCATTGGGGGTGTATAAAATATCCCCAGCTCCATTTCCAAGGTTAGAGTAAGCCCTATTGAAACACATCTTCCAAACAACACCTTATTTTTAGATTCAACATCAAGAATGATATGATGTTTAACAACATCAATGTTCCCTAATTCCACATATGTGTACAATAATTCATTTAGAGAATGCTTTAGATCTTCAAGTACATGCAACATCTTTTACTCTCTATAAATTTTGATCATCTTACCCACCAATTAAATGGTGGCATAAGAAAGGTCAATTTGTACACTTATACCCATGTTGGTAGGCAATTTAGATGACAACAACATCTCCCACTTAGGTAGGTAGTCCACAACTACCACATCCATATTCAAATACTTACTTGGATTCACTACCAACTGAATTACTAATCCTTTGACTTGTCTCACAACTAGAACTTCTCTTGAGTCCATGGCATAACATTTTCTAAATGATGTTATAATTTTCACTTTGAGCTCATTTAAAACACCAAAGGGAATCACATTGTAAGAAGATCTGAAATCAAACATACAGTTATGAACAATCAATCCATTGATCAATAAGGCTATGTAAAATAAATCCACATTAAACTAACTTTATACCAATGAATTCCACAAATAGACATCTAAAGCAGGTTCAAGTTTTCAATAACCTCTTCTTATTCTTTGTATTCATCCAAGAGTATTAGTTGTGAATTCATTTCATCATCTGATCTTTCACACAATTCCAAGTATTCAGATGCCCTTTTCTTATGTTTAGGTATCTTAATAAATGACATAGTGATTTTCATTTAGCTCAATCCCTGAGTAATATCACACATGGTATATTAAAGAAGATGAGTACTAGGTGGAAGGGTAAAAACACCTTTAGATAGAATTCAATCACTTAAAGTTTGAAGTGGCATAGGATGGGGGAATTAGAATTTTTAACATCAATTTTTAGAGGTGGATTATTTCTAACATCATTCATGCCCTTAGGAATACTAGACAATATGCATACTCTATTCTTGTGTGGAGTACCTCATGATTTCAAAACTTGGGAAATGGGTACTGGTTTGGAATTATTAAGGACTACTATAGTTTTCTTTGCTTCTTTACTTGAATCCCTTATCCTTGGATTTATATGGTAGTGTCTTGAGGAGTAGCGGTTGGTTTCCTGCTTCTCAAGTAATACTCTTTCTCTTGGGTAACTACTACATAAATTATTAACTACCCTCAACTAAAGGAATCCACCTATCATATTTTTTAATCATAATTGATCTTAAAAACTCAAAATCATGAATGGCCAATTCATATGTTTGTGTCATATTAACATCACAAAACAAATTTACAAGTTGGGACACATAACTTCTTGACTGTACTCCAAAATTGATCAATAGTGGCAACACTATAATTTTGTGAAGGAAGACAATTTTCTTTGGGAGTCTTGATAATTTAACATCAAACCCTCATCATCAAATGATGTAGAGTCTAAATAATCCACATCTTCATTAATTGGTTCATTGATATCATATGGGGCATGTGGGAGGAACCACTTATCACACCAATCAATGTCAAAATCATAATTTACTACATTTACCTTGGTATTTAATGGATAATGCACTTCCTTTCAAACCCCTCTATTTTTATTTCTATCATCAGGTACAGGCCTCCTCCCTCTATCATTATCTTGATTGTGGAAAGTAGTAATTCCTTGTGCTTGATTCATATTCAGATCTCTCTCCTAATTGGTATACCCATGAGGCAACCTCTTATCATCCCTAGCTAGCTTGTATGACTTTTATTTGATAGTGGAGGCCAAAGTTTTAATATACTCCTTAAGGTAAGCTATCCTTGTGGAATGCCTTTTTTTTATTAATCATTTTTACATCATCCTGCTTATTTATGGGATTTCCCATAAACTTTATGTTATTTTCAATTTGGATGGCCATATTGAATTATAAACATATTTTCATGAGATCCTTGTCCCTTAAATAATATGCATATTTCTTATCAAAGGCATCACAATATTTAATCAAGCACACCATACAAATATGCCTAATGTTTTCAAGTAGTCACATCATGGTCTTATTGAACCATGTATTAAATTCTTGCATGCACTCATTGGGGATCTTTTTGATGTTTCAAAAACTCAACCAAAATAAATCTAGGATCAATCCTATTACCATACTAAATATTGAACACATTATTAATTTTTTCCCATGATTCAATGCATCAATAAGGAAGGGAATTGAAACACTCTCATGTATCTTCATCTAACATGTGCATAAATATCTTAATACACAAATCTTCATACTCAAACTCATAATCCTTAATAACAATGTGAAAATCCCTTAAGTATTGATCACCACTGACTACATTATTATCTTTAAATTTGGGAAGGTAGTTCCTCACTTCATTTAAGATTTCATTAAGATAACCCTCCATGTCATCAAAATTAATAGGTATAAACATGGGAATTATAAATTCATGATACTCATTACTATATTGGTCGCTATAGATCATGATTGGTTTAATAATGGGTTCATGAACAAATGGAAAAGGGTTGTGAGTGGGTGAATGAGGTGGACTTGGTGGGTGAAACATAGGAAGGAATTTAGCTAGCTAAGAAGGAGATAAATAGCAAATAGGACTATAAGTTTTAGAATTACTAAGAGAGCTATGATAATCCTCAATAATAGGAAGTTTAGAAAAAAGTTCAATATTATCATAATCTTGGTAATCTAGACACTCCTATGCAACTAAACTTTGTGCTTCAATTGGCATCCAAACTTATCTCCTTCTTTGATGAATACTTAAGGGTGAGACAAGTTATTTTAATGAGTCAACTTTGAAGGATGACCTCAATCCTTATAAATTTGCAAGAAATAAAACACTCAAAGTGGAAACTTAACAAAGATATTCAAAATAGGTACTAATCTTCCTTGAAACTAGATAATAATGTTGGATTCACCACTAGAATCAAAATTCTAAAATATAACAGTTAAAAAACTAATTGTGATACATGATGAAAACATACTTTGCTAAATATTATTAATGAGATATAAGGAAAAGATACTAAAATTTTCATATTTATGTTCAAAAGTGGAAATACCCTTCCAACATGCAATTTTAATAGTGCTTTACAAGAAATACAATAGAAGTTAATTTTTCAAATGTCTCAAATTTTTGGCAACTTTCTTAGTTGAGTGATAGTATTGTTAATGGGTCGAAGTAGTGAAGAAAACTCAAATAACCTAAATTTCCAAACAATAATACAAATAACCTTTATCTAAAAATATAGTTGAGATTACTTGCATAAAATATTCCAATGCAAAGAACTTGATATAACCTAAAGTATTTTAGCTCTCTGAAAGAGTTTCCAACAATAAAAGTGAGAAGGACATCAATTTATTCCCTGGAAATGACACTAAAAGAGTGTGTGGCATTGATAGACCAAAAATAGTCAAATTACTGCAAAGATAGGTAGATAAATTCATAAACATGAATTTCTTACAACATTTTTAAAGATTCCTTTGTAATACAATTGTCACGGGTGTCTTTACAGTCCCTAGAAATCATGCTAGTAGAGTGTGTGGAATTGATGGACAAAAGATATTAAAATTAATACAAAGATAATTAGAGAACTTCTCAAACATGAGTTACTTATAGCTTTCTACAAGAGTCCTTGGCAACATAAGTGCCTTGGGTGACTTTTAAATTATTAAAAATGGCACTAGTGAAGTATCAATTCCTAGTTTTACACCTCTTTTTCTTAGCCTTACACACTTGATAAAATGGTAAACAAAGATGTAAAACTAGTTAATATGTCATTATATCTAGGAGAAGGGTTTGGCATCAAGAATGGACCAAACATAGATAATGAATGGGAGGAACCAATAGAGGGTGTGATTAGCTCACAGCTACTTTTTGCTCTACCTGAACTAAGGTGAAAGACCTGGGGGGTAGTTTTCTCACATAGAGTGATTATTCAATTCAACCTCCATGGAAATATTTGGCATAGGGAAACACAAAAATGACCAGGGCATAACCAAACTTATTCACTCCACCCAGGAAGGGTTTTCACACGAGATGAAAAAATGCTCTAGGTCACATACAATCTACTAAGGATAGATAGGGATGTGATTACAACCTTTAATCTAAATAATTTTTAACAATAGCAGACTGAATGGAAGACTACAATGCTAGTCTTTAATATAAAAATGTAGACACATTCTAAATATTCAATATTTATGTACCTATAGGAAAATACCACTTAACATATGCAAAGGTTGTATTATTTAAAGGGTATAACAAGGTAAGATAGATAGATAGTTGTAAAAAAGAGTGGTGTGATGGTGGTTTCCAAACAGAAGGTATGATTTCAATATTCATGATATTACTCCTTAGAAAATATGTATAAAAACTTAAATACAAGTTAATGGGGACTACCAAGAGTTATTTGCATTTATTAGTTCTAATGAATTGTAAATACCCAAATGATTCTTAAAATACTAGAACTTACACAAAAACTATAATCTCATATATATTTTCCCATTACATTCATAAACCTAGGATGCCCTAAAAACTCATTCAACAACATATTTTTAGACATAATGTAGAAAGGGTTTATAATCTAGATCTATGCTCAAAATGATAACTTCTTATCTAATCAATAATATTTTCAAAAACACATTATTGTGCTTCATTAAAAGGAAAGAGTAAAAACCTCAAGAATTTCATTAAATTCTCAAATAAACCTTACAAACATCATTTTTATAAAACGATGCCATGGGGACAATCAAGGTGAGTTTTCTCTTTTGACAAGGGATACATAAAAAATATCTCAAATTAATGGTTATATAGTTGTAACCACCTTAGCAAGGTAGACAATACATGCACACAGAAGTTGATTCCAAAACATTAAAGAACCTAGACTCAGAGATAAAAATAAAGAATAAAAACAACAACCTTCAAATAAAGGACACACCCTCTATTTATACATTTTTTTAACACTTTTTCATTTTTAAAATGTGGGTTACAATTTCCAATATTGAAAAATTGAAAACACACCCCCCCACCCTCCAAATTTATATAAAGATTCTTCCACACATAATATGCCCTTTTTCCATGCCTATAATCTTCATTATTTTTAAAGTAAAATTATTGTTTCAACTACCTCTACATGAAATGATGAAGATTTAAAACAACAATTTATTCTTTGTGGCTAAAAATGCATTTCACATGGGATAGAAGGAGAATATTTATTTTGGGAGCCAAACAAACCATTTTTCTTTTTGTTCAACTACTTTAATATGACTTTAACCACTCATTTACAAATTTAAAATCTTCTTGGATAGCTTTGCTTCCTCTTATGCACACCAAAGAATAACGCTTCCTTATAATGATGGATTTTGAACACTCCAAATGCATGGTCATTTGAAAAAATATTCTTTGGAATGGCCCACCTTGAGCTTACAAACTTGAAACATTTCTCGCATGGAGTGTTTGAATAAGAAAAACAATAAATAAATGCAAAACTTAGGTTATTTTTACCTTTTTGCTTTTTGGCTCCAACTTGCCTTTTCACAATTCATACTTTTCACATTTACCTTTTTCAAATTTGCCTTTCAAGATTAGCTCCACATTTCTTTAATGTCTAAATTCATTAATTTTCACTCTATATCCCTTTGGGGAAATCCTGGTTACTTTTGTAAATTTTCAATTTTATTTCATATTGGGGAAATCTAGGTCCCATTTGTAAATTTATAATTTCTTTGTATAAGGGAAATTTAGAATTAAGTAACAGTTTTATAATTTTCAAATTTCAAAATTGTAATTTGTATTTGTAGCTCTCCTGATAATTTTATTATAGAATTGGGAACTCCAGCTGCAACTTGCAATTTGGAATTTGCAAAACTAAAAAATTGTAAATTGCAGTTAGAGTTCCCATTTCCTTCAAAATTTCCTCTAGGGAAATGGGAACTCCAATTATAATTTACAATTTGAAAATTTTTAAATTGTAATTCGTAGTTGTAATTACCCCTAAAAGTTCCTTTAGGGAGTTGGGAACTCCAAATAAAATTTGTAATTTAGAAAATTTATAAAATTGTAAATGGTCTTGAAAGTTCCCATTTACAATAGGACCCTCAAGGAAATAAGAAATCCAATTGTAACTTACAATTTCACAAAATTACAAAATTATAATTAGCCTTGAATTTTTCCACTTCCACAATGAACTTATGTTAATCAGTGTTGACTGGGGGATTTGGGGGATCCAAGTGCAATTTTTAATTTGCACATTTGTAAAATTGTAAAATTGTATTTCTCCTCAACATCTCCCTAAAGCTCCTCTTGAGTGGACTTTGTCCATTTTATTTCACTGGGATACTTGTGTGGGATAAATAATTTGTAAAATACAATAAATTATGGTCAACTCTCTCAAATTATATTGGTAAAATAAAATAAATTCAACTCAAGAGGAACTTCAAGTAGATGTTGAGGAGAAATGCAATTTTGTAATTTTGCAAATGTGTAGATTGAAAATTGCACTTGGATCTCCCAAACCCGCTAGTCAACACCGATCAACATAAGCTCATAGTGCAAGTGGGAAATTTCAAAGCCAATTTTTAATTTTTTAATTTTTTAAAATTAAAAATTGAATTTGGAGTTCTCATTTCCCTTAGGGTCCTAGTGCAAATGGGAAACCTCAAGGCCATTTGCAATTTTATAAATTTGCAAATTGTAAATTATAGTTAGAGTTCCCATCTCCCTAAAGGAAATTTTAAGGGGAATTGTAATTTGTAAATTACAAATTGTAGTTGGAGTTTCCATTTCTCTAAAGGAACTTTTCAAATAAATGGGAACTCCAACTATAATATACAATTTTATAGTTTTTCAAATTGCAAATTGTAGTTAGAGATTCTATTTCCCTATGGGAAATTTTCAAGGGAACTACAATTATGAATTATAATTCTATAATTTGAAAATGGAAAACTTACTGATGAGTTCCATATTTCCCCAATATAAATAAATTGGAAAATTATAAATAGGACCTAGATTTCCCCAAAAAAAAAGGAAAAGGGCAAATTTACAAAAGTGACCAAGATTTCCCCAAAGGGATATAAAGTGAAAAGTAATGCATTTATTCATTAAAAAATGTAGAGTTAACCCTAAAAAATAAATTGAAAAGGAAAATGTGAAAACTACAAAGTTTGATAAGGTAAGTTGGATCCAAAAAGCAAAAAGGTAAAAATAACTTAAGTTTTGAATTTCTCATTATTTTACTTATTCAAATATTCCATGGGAGAAATATTGTAGGTCTGTAAGTTCAAGCTGGGTCATTCAAAATAACATTTTTCAAATGGCCATGGATTTTAGGTGTTCAAAACCAATACTTACAAGGTACGGTTGTTATTTAATGTGCATAATAGGAAGGGTAGCTATCCAAGAAGATTTAATATTTTCAAAAGAGTGGTCAAAGGCACCTCTAGGCAGTTGCATAAGAAGATAAAGGGTTTGTTTGGCTTTAAAAATGAAAATTCTACTTCTATCTCATGTGAAATGCATTTTTAGTGAAAGAGATCAAATGCTTAATGAAAATACTTATCATTTCATGTAGAGGTAGTTGCAAAAATAATTTTCCTTTCAAAATCATGAATATTCTAGGTGTGGCAAAAGGGAATATTCTATGTGGAAGCATCTTGGTAGAATGTTGGGAGGGGATGTCTACAATTTTGAAATAATACAAATTGTAACCCTCATTTCTGGTTTTCAAAAGTGGTAAAAAATGTATAAATGGATGGGTTTTCTTCTATTTTAAGGTGGTTGTTGTTGGTCTTTATTTTTCTCTCTAAGTGTAGGTTCTTCAAATTTTTGGGTTCAACTGATGTATGTATGTATTATCTCCCTTGCTAAAGTGGTTGTAGTTGTAAAACCATTAGTAATCTTTGAGAGTATAGTTATGTCTCCCTTGTCAAAAGATTAAACTCACCATGTTGTACCCATGGAAACATTCTTAAAAAATAATGTATGCAAGGTTTATTTAACAATTTAATGAAATGCTTTTGATTTTTACTCTTTTCTTTTGATGAAGTGAAATAATGTGTTTTATAAATATTTAAGGGTTGGGGCCTGAACTCTCCATCTGGGTGAGGTCGAGGGCATCTATAGTCTAGTCGGCACTCCTACCTACTATTACTAGATATAGATAGTCGGGCCCCTACCCTTGTATATATATTTTCAATGCTTAGTACAGGTTATTGTTTTGACCATAGATCTTGATAATAAAACCTTTTTGTGTTATGTTTGGAAATATATTGTTGAATTAATTTTTAGGGTACCCTAGGTTTATGATTTTAATGGGAAAAAGTATAGGATATTCTAGTTTCAGTGTATATTCTCGTCTTTCAATAATCATTTGGGTATTTGCAATTCATTGGCACCAATAAATCCAAATCACATTTGGTAGTCCCCATTATCTTGCATTTGAGTTTTTATACATATTTGTTAAGGAATAATGTCATGAATGTTGAAAGAATCCCTATTTTTTGAAAACCATCAGCACACCACTCATTTTTAACACTATCTAACTATACTACCCTATTCCACCATGTAAATAATACACCCTTTGCGTATGTTAATTTTTATTTTCCTTTATATGCATAAATATTACATACTTAGAATGTGTCTACATTTTTCTCTTTAAAGACTAGCATTTCAATCTTCCATTCAACCCGAATTGTTGAAAAGTCTTTAGATTAAAGGTTTCAATCACATCCTTATCTGTCTTCAAGAGCTTGTATGTGACCTAAAGCATTTGTTCATCCTATGTGATAACCCTTCTCAAGTGAAGTGAACAATTTTGGTTATACACTGGTCATATTTGTGTTTCTTTGTGCCAAAAATCCCCATGGAGGTTTAATTAAAGAATCACTCTATGTGAGTAAACTACCCCTCAAGTCCTTTCACCTTGGTTCAAGAAGAGATAGAAGTAATAATGAGTTAAACATACCCTCTATTGGTGCCTTCTAGTCATTATCTATATTCAATCTATTATTGATGCCAAACCCTTACCCCAGCTATAATGACATATCAATGAGTTTTTCATCTTTGTTTTCCTTTTTTTAAAGTGTGTAAGGTTGAGCAAAATAGATTTACAAATGGGAACCAACACTACACACACTTATTAGGGTTATTATTTATGTATTAAATTATTCAAGAAGGAACCTATGATCAATTCTATCACCATACTATATTTTGAAAACATTCTTAATTTCTTCTCATGAATCTATGCATCCATAGGGAAGGGAATTGAACCACTCATGTGCATCTTCTTCTAGCATGTGAAAAAAATTGAATGCATACATCCTCATGCTAAACCCCATAATCCTCAATTATAATATGAAAATCCCTCAAACGTCTCTATCTAGTCACTGTATTATTCCACTAAAACTTAGGGAATTTCTTGCTTACCTCATTTGTAACTTCATTGAGGTAACCTTCCATTTCATTAAAGTTAATATGCTTGAATATATTAATTATGAATGTATGATGTTTATTTTAATCCTCATATCTATACCTAATGATTGGTTCTATGTTGGGCTCAAGATCAGATGATAAAGGGCTATGAGGGGGTGAGTGAGTTAGACTTGGGGGATCAAACCTAGGAAAAAATTTAGCTAGTTGAGAAGATGTTGAGTAGTAACAAGACTATAAGATTCTAATTTATTAGGAGATATATGATAATCTTCAACCTAAGGATGTTTTAAAAAAATAAGTGTAGGTATACTAGAATTAAGATGGTCTAGGCACTCATTTGCTGTAGAACTTTTTCCTTCAATTGGCCTCCAAATTTGTCTCCTTCTATTATGAACACTTGACTCAGAGACAAGTTCCTTTGATGAGTCATATTTAAAGGAGGATCTTAGTCCTTTTGTTTTTTCAAACAAAAAAGAACTCAAAATTTAATAAATTAAAATTCATACTAATTTTTCAAAAACTAGATAAAATGTTGGAGTCGCCACTAGAAGAAATGTTATATGATATAAAAAATGATAAAAAAAATAGTGATACATTCTAAAATTATAATTTATTGTAATTAGTGATGAGAGTCCCTGACAATGACACCAATTCAGTGTTGGTTCCTAGTTTTACATCTCTATAATTTATCTTTGCATACTTCAAATAGATGAAATATAAATATGATACAATTGAATTATGTCATTATAGTCAAAGAAGGGTTTAGGATCTAGATGGAATAAATGTAGTTAATGGCTAGGAGAAACTGACATAGGGTATGGCTAGTTCCCTGCTACTTCTGACTCCACCTAAACCAAGATGAAAGGACATAGGGGTAGCTTAGTCACAAGGAGGGACTTTATAGTTCAATCTCCAAGGAATTATTGGCACACACAAATATGACCAAACCAAAACCAAACATACATTGTCCATTAATGAAGAGTTATCACATAAACTAGCCAAATGCTTTCAAATTAGACACAAGCTACTAAAGACAGATGGAAAGGTTAATGAAATCTTCATTTATACATAATTATATTGACAACTAAGGGGTAAATTGAAGATTACAATGATATTATTCAACAACCAAATATAGACACATTTTATATTTTGAATATTCATGCATCTCTAGGTAAATAACACTTAAGATGCTTAATATCATGTATTACTTACAAGGGTAGGACATGTGGGACAATTTAGGTATATTAAAGAGTGGTGGTTGCTTTCAATATAGTAAAATCATTCAATAGATAGTTTAGCATTCATTTCAAGATGTAGAAGACTGAGTAAACAAGATAAGGAAAATATCAAGAACAATTTGCATTCATTGATGCCAATCCAATGAAAAGACTGAAATGACCCTTGGAACCCCAAATCATACACTATAATTGAATATTCTATTACTTTATCCTATCAAATCCATAACTATAGGGTTTCCTTAAAATATTGTAAATAAAACATTCCCAAATCACAATGCAAAAAGGAATTTAAAATCTTAGTTCATTCCTTGAATGACTACCATTAAGGTCATAAAACTAGATACCTAATCAATAATGCATGAAGAATGTGCAATTGCACATCACTGATAAGGAAGAGTAGAAATCACATGTAGTTTTCATTAACATTAAAGTTTTCATTAACATTAAAACACATCTTACATATATTAGTGTTCAAAATGCTAAGATGGGGAAATGCATAATGGATTTGCTCTAAAATAGGGGAGACATATGAAAAATGCTTTTAGAGTTTGTTAATGACTGTATAGGTGAAATAATCTTAAAAATAAAGACAAAAATACACAACAAGAATCCCTAAAAAAACAAACAACATCCATAAAGAGTACAGGCCCTCTTTACTTATACAAATTTCTCACGCAAAATATTCCTCCAAGATGTTCCATCTAGAATATGCCTTTGAACACACTTGGAGACTCACGCTCTTCAAGGTAGTAATTATGGTAAGTGGTTATCCATGTCATGATGATATTTTATGATAAATTTGATCTACCTAGCTTGAGTTTCATTTCACTTAAGCTTAAGAGATAATATTCTCTCTAGGAGTAAAAGAAACTCATCTTCTTGTCCAACCATTTTTCCCTATTCTCCAACTAATCATTTTCCCAACTAGAAGTTTGTGGTATATGTTATATTTTTGGTGCACATCAAATAATTCCTTTAGATTTGTAATTATAGAATCAGACTAATTCAGCTATAATGGAGGTAGTGTGGGATCCATTGCTATTTGAATCACGTAGAAACTGAAAGAACTTCCCCTCCAACTATGCTTCTAATGGCCTATTTTATCCTCAAAACCTGTCTAGTAATTATCCTCATCCATGAACCTTTTTTGACATTAGTCACATATTGGTATATGATACATAACTTTGTCTTTACCTTTTTTCCATTGACTATTAACAGTTTATTTTTTATTTTTACCATCAAAATTAATAATGCTATGTGGCATATTTTGCCTTATGCAGGATTTTGGGCTTGAGTTGCACATTTACACATTTTTTCTTTATGGATGTTATGTGTACATTTTCACTTTTTTTTGTCTTTGGTGTGTTTTCAAAACCTAGCTATAATTTTACACTTTTTGTCCTCTCATGAGATTTCAAATCCCATTTTCAATTTTTTAACTTTGTGTAATTGCAAAAATTAGTTGTAAGTTTGCAAATGACAATTCTAAAATTGTATTTTTATTTTATAGCTCCACTAAAAACATCCACTTTTCTTAAGCCTTTAACCTTGTGTTTGACTTTCATTAGCATGTGATAAGTGCTATGGGGTTTTGATTGCACATTGTAATTTGCAAGTTAAGAGTTGAAAATAAATGTTTCACCCCCACTTAGAAACTCTACATTGCGTATTGATAATAATAATTTGTAGCATAGCCTCCTTTATGGATAATCATCTTATAAATGGAGAAGCACTTTGTTGAAACTTTGATCCCACCAAGAAAATAATCATGATCCTTGGGTACACTATCATAAAGGATAACTCCTATATAACCCTCCAAATCTTCAACATTTAAGTTTGATTGAAATATAGTTTACTATCATATGAAAAGACCCACCTACTTTCTAAGATATCAAACTATGTTAGGGAACTGTAAGGATGACGTCTTTGTAACAAAACTCATGACTTGACTAGGGTAAGCACCAACTAGTGTTTCTCTCAAACCATTCACAATGTTAGCATAAATCTATGATAGATTTCATAATAATGGATTAGTAGTATGAATGACAAATGTGTAATCTACACTAATTTTTTATAGAATCAAAACATCCATACATTGGTCATTATGATCTAGTTTTATTTTCTTAGTGTTAAAGTAATTGCTCTTTCTTCCTATTTTAAAGCCCAAACTTGATAGAAGCAAACACACTTATTTATTTCCATTCAAGCTATTGCTATAATTATTCACCCTCATCACCTGACCATGGCATTTTTGCACCTTTCATCTTGGTTTTCAGTCCATTAATCAACTAAAGAGGAGCCTTGGCCTGGAAAATAGTATGTAAAATATCACCAAGTTTAATGAAGTCTCCTTTAGCTACTAGATTCTTTAAAGATGTTGTTTTATCAACAACATATTTATTCATATTCTTTGAAAAGACCTATTCTAAAATTCCATCATTCTCCTTGATGAATAATTTTCATCCACATCACCTCTATTGTAAACAAAATTTAGCTTTTACTTCTTCTCTACCTTAAAAGTTGTTAATATTAACATTGACATGTGGACTAGTATAATTTTGATGGAATTCTGGACCCTATTTTTCACTTTTATTTCATCAATGGATTTCATAACTCCACATACAATTTATAAATTACAAAATGCAAAGTTACATTTTGGTATTGTATCTCTGCTTGAAACTCTCATTGACTTGGGATTTTAAAATTTTAGTGACACATTTTAGCAGGTGGTAGACTTTCTTATGCACTATGTAATTTCCAAAACAAAATTTACAATGTGACATTATTATCCCTGTTAATATCTTCACCTTTAATTCAACCTTCACATGGGCATTTGACCATATGTTATGTGGGGTTTTCTGTAGGTAGCTAATATCCACCAAAATCTTTGCTTTGCATTTAACTTTAAAATTTATATCACTCTTAACACTTTAGACCACCATGTGGATTTGAATGCATTTTGATATGGAGTGAAAATATTGTAATAAATTTAAATTCCAATCTTTCTAAAACCTTAGTGAGACATCTTAGCGAGTGGCAAACATTTTCATGCATATTTACAATTTTAAAGTTGCATGTTGACTTTTCTTATCCACTTAAAATCTTTGCTAGGATCTCCATGTGGGTCTTTGTTGGAATGTATATTTTAAGTGGTGGGGATATAAATACATACTACAAATTACTATCTTTTCCTTAAAACCTTCTGTTACTCCCTTTGACCATGGAACTCTGGTCTTTCCTTTAGCTTTAAAAACCTTCTTTACATTTCCTTTTAAAATCCCTTGGACTTTAGAACATCTATGTGGGCTTCCTTATTGGCCCATATAGTGTGCCTCAAGATTCCACTTGTAAATGCAAATTTACAAATTAAAAATCTCATTTTGATATTCTATTCCCCAAATAAAATATCCAATCTTGTTTATTAGGTGTTGCATTTGTCTTGATGATTCCAGTTTTACCTTTAAGAGTGGATTTTAGGCTTCCAAGTGCAATTTATAAATTGTAAGATAAAATTGCAAATGTAATGTGTATTTCCTTCTGAGATATCCACTCATTTTCCTTTAGCAATTGGAAAACATGAAACTTTTAATTTTTAAAACTTAGTCACATATTTATCTTCCTAGATTAATTCTACTATAAACCTTATTAAGGACACCTTAAACATAAATATGAAAATGTTAATTATTAGTGAAATTAGACTTATGGGGTTTGTACAACACTTTTGTAGAAGTAGATTTTTATGAGCTGGATGAACACTTGAGGATTGGGTACAACTGTTAGACTCTCAAACATTAATATCTCAATAGAAAGGGCATAAATTGATTAAGCAGATCGGGGCACCAATAGGTCCTTCTCAGAGAAAATTTTCCTCTTATTATTAACCATAATCTAATCTTCCCCATCTCCTTCATAAAAAAAATGGGTAAAGTTATCTCAAATGAATCTAAAATTGGGGAGTTCATTGAAGATTCCTAAGCCACAAATTCTTCCCCTAGTTGTACTTCCTCCAACATTTTTACTTCATCATTTTCCAACAACTTGGATTCTTCTTTCTTTCTCTCCACTTTCTTCTCCATAGAAATTGTAAATATTCATTTAAGGACTTCACTCTCATAGTCAATCTAATTAACTACATAGACTAATTAATTTTTAATATCAACATCCTTTGACCATAAAATTCCTTTTGTTGAGTTTATTACTTGAATAATCACTAACAAAATGTCTTTTTTCAAAGGACCCATAGAATGTAAATGATAAGCCTTCATAATAAAGAGGTTTCACCCATCCTCTATCTGTAACTTTCAAATCTAACTAAGTAGGGAAATCTTCGTAATGTTTACATTAACAATAATTTGAGCATTTATTGAATGTCCCATTTCTTTTATATTGGGATCCACAACCTAAAATTCCCCCACTAATTTATCTATGGCCTTTGGTATAATTTTATTTCATAACTAAAGTGGTAGGTTTGGCATCCAGATCTAATCTGGTGTTAAAATTTTAAAAGAAAGGGTTAAAATTCAGATTTAGTGGCTTTGATAGAGAATTTGATGCTCATAATCCCAATAATATTCATTGAAAATAACATTCTTCTCTTTAACAGAATCAAATACCCCAAATAAAATACATTTAGTGCATGTTCAGATTTCAATCTTAACTTTTGTTAAAGCCTACCATCATTTTGATATCCATATATACAGATCTAGAAGGTTAAGATAATACCTTTATAAATAGCATATCATTCCTCTGGAAGAAAGATGTTGATCATGGTCCAAAAACAATGTGAGTTCCTTATTAGTAAAATAAATTGAAATGTTATCTTTAGTTGGGTTAACAAATATTTCCTCATGTGTTGGATATTAATTTTTTAATCAAATGTTAGCTTATGACCTATAGCTTCCCAGCTATCTACTTCTCCTACCATGAACCAACAAGCTCACTCTCACACCCCTAACACTGATTCTCCTTATTCCCAAACCCATCCTGATTCTCTACCACCACTATCACTAATGCATCACTCTAACATGTGTCCTTCACTGATTTTATTCCTTATATTTCCTTTTCCTAACCTATAGTCTCTCCTGGATCCCATGGATCCTTTGTTCTACCACTCATTATATCTACCTCTACCATAGAAAAAACCTAGTCTCCTCCTTTCCCATGGCCTTACTCTATAACCTAGACTTGATCCCCTCTTATAGCCATTTTAAGAAAGTCCTTCACTTATTCTAGGGTTACCACTAGTACGTTTTGGTCTATTTCTTATAAGCTTCCCTAGCCACCACCTCCTAACTAGATGCTAACAGAAACCCTAGTTATCTATTAGCTACATAAGTATCTATTGAAATTAACAAAAATATATATCTCTGTGTGTGTGTGTGTGTGTGTGTGTGTGTGTGTGTGTGTGTGTGTGTGTGTGTGTGTGTGTGTGTGTGTGTGTGTGTGTGTGTGTGTGTGTGTGTGTGTGTGTGTGTGTGTGTGTGTGTGTGTGTGTGTTTGTGTGTGTGTGTGTGTGTAGAGCAAAACTTAAAATGACCTAATATACTGAAATCATATACTAAACAAAGCATTCACCAATAATAAACTAAATTGTGTTTAACCTTGTTTAAACCCTTATCTTGAAAACTAACAGTAAATTTGAGATGTAACTCATAATTTATATGACCATCATTAAAGTAATAAAATGATGTTAACTGACAAGCATGCTGGAAACTAATTTCTCTCCTATCAAAGATAGATAAATAGAATATTGGCTTGATATTTTATAAGATAAGAGGTGTCAAATACATTCTAATGAGACCAAAGTGATAAAAAAATATAATTCTCATGAATACAAATGTAATCTATTTCTAATCAAGGAAAAAGTGAAAAAAATTATCTTATATGGATTTTTAGGCTTATATTTAAGGGTGATTTA
>JARHVA010009395.1:102500-140000 GCA_037957365.1 Torreya grandis
TCCTCCTCTTCCATATAATTTTCACGAGAAAAATATCTAGTTATATTCAAAAAGGGTTTTCATTTATCACTTTAGTGATTTTTGGTCCAAAAACTATCATATACTAGAAGAATGTCATAATCGTCTCACTATAAAATTATAAATTATGAATGCTTGAGCCACATGAGACTACACTTGAGATTAATAAATCCTTGAGGGATTAAATATGATATTAAAAGATTGAAATATTCATTAGGTTAAATTATAAAGTAAACCAAAGGATTTAAAATATGAAAATCTATTGAAAAATGAGATAAAAGGGTCTAAGAGAGCGAGAAAAGGAAATTTAGGATCTGATAGTCTTGCAAGCTTAGGAGGGGGCACAATTGGCAAAGTCCACATTCTCACCTTTCATTGGTTTTGATCATTCCCCTAACTTACCAAAACTAAAAATCCAAGATGGCATTCCTCTACATGCCTTCCTCTTAATGATCCCAGGCCTTATACACTATTCCACCCTAAGAAACCTTGAAATAAATGGATGCCCACCACAAATCACATTATAAACCTCACTGTTATATCTATTAATATTTTTTTAGATTCACCACTAGATAAAATTTTAGTCTTTATGGGTTTCACATGAGCTTCTAGTGGGCTCTGACTGACCTGCTAGCCTATAACCACTTAGTTCTTGACTAAAAACTATGACTACCAATTATGAAGCCTTCATTCATCCTAGTGTATTACTACCATATCAACATAAGAGGGGATAGGACTATGCTCCTTGATGTGAATTCTTCTCTTTCATCCTAGACCTTATATACCCTACCACCCCAAGAAATCATAAGAATAAAAGGTAGTCATAACATATCACATTATAGAACCAACTGTTAGATTTCCCATCACTACTCTACTTTACCACATGGATAAATATTACTTGATTCAAACTAAACATTTAATTATTTAATTCTTATTAAAACCTTTTTGTGTTTTAGATATCTTGGCTCTACTTTCTAAGTGTTTTATATTATTTGTCGATGTCTCTAACCATCCTACTAGACTATATCCACTTGGATCCTAATTCAACCATTCCCCCTAGGTCTAATTACCCTACCATCCTATGAGTGAATAGGCCTACCAAGGGCCATGTGATCACATTTCCTTGGTTTTGATCATTCCTAGGCCCTACCAAAACTATTAGGTAAAGATCACATGCTTACAGATGCCTTCCTCTCATTAATCTTGGGCCCTTGTACTCTTCCACCTTAAGAGAGGCTAAAAGATTCTAATTCCTAACAAAGACTTAGGTAATCTTATATTTTAATTGGGTAAATAAATTACAAATTCTATAGCCACATTAGACTCCACTTTAGCTCATGAAAGCCTTGAGGGATTAAACACATCATGAAAATATTAAATATGCATTATGGGCCATAGGAAATTAAACCAAAATCTTTCAAAGATAAAAATGAGAATATGGATTAAATAAAAAATTCTGGGAGAGTGAGAAAAAGATGCAGTTGAAGTGAGTTCCAAATATTTTTAAAATGGCATACCACATGGGTTCATAAGAAGGCATTGTTGTTGATAATATTTGAATGTCATTGTAGATAAGTCACTAGTTGAAATAATAGGTGAATGATTGGTGATCAATGCTAGGTGTTAGTGATGGTTGGTGAGTTAAATTCTGAAGAATTATGGAGTGTCCATATAGTACACTTAAAGTATAACACTTAAATGGTTAATATTAGCTATAAATGAAAATAAATAACTTGTAAATTCCTTCTACCATTCTTTTCACCCTTGAAGAAACTACTAGTAATAGTTCATTATAAAAACTTTTGATATAGCATATAATTCTGATAATAATTAAACATGAATTATTGAAGATCTTGTTCATTATGCAAAATAAATATTTCCACTCAAATCTTATTATGATAATATTGTGTACTAAAGAAAAATTTCCCCAATAATCAATTGTCCCATGTTTAACCTATCTAAAACATTTATCTCGGGAACTAATAATAAGGTTGTGATATAACTTCTATGACCATCATTCAGGTGAGATAATGATGTTGAGTAATACCCATTCTTTAAATTATTTTCTCTCCTATCACATATAGCTATATATGTTACGTGTTTTATATTTTCTAGGATAAATGGTTTTAGATAGATGCTAATGAGACCAAAGTGAATACAATTAAAAACCCTATAACTATGAATGTAATATATTAAATAATGGGGATATAGTGGAAAAGCATTTGTCTGATATGCCTTACCATTCTTATATTCAAGATAAATTCAACATATTTAACTCAAGGTTTTATAAAATTCTTTAAATTATATTTATATAAAACCTTAATAAATATACTTTCATTATTTAGACTAGACTTCTTATAGACATTAGTATTTCTTAAAGCAGGTTGGGGAAAATTGATTAAAAAAAACCTTGATGTAGCTTCTTTAGTGTGTTGGGTCTAGGGAATAGACTCATATGATTATCATTTCTTGAATACTAACTGACCAACTTCCATATGTAGTTTTTCATAAATCTATTATGTCTTGGTTTATTTAATGATTTCATATATGGAAGAGTATTCTATGTTGTAAATAAATTTCAGCATTATAAGATTCATTTTAACCTTTAAAAACCTATATATGTGAGATTACCTATAACTTTCTTGACACGAGTAGACAAAGTCAAAGATAAAATTTTAAAGCAAATAATATGAAAATCAATACTCTAATAGGGATGCAGTGTAATACAAAGCAACATGAGATTTCAATAGTTTACTAATAAATGTTTTTACTAAACCTTTGGATATTATACCACATCAACACAACTTCTTCATGATCTTAGTTATGATAGCAACCATCTAGTTTAACCTAGTGGTGGAGGCTATGGCCAAATACATAAAACTTCAATATTACTAGATTAAAATAATTACAAAGCTTTACTATAAAATTTATTATTAACTTGATATTATCTAATATCTCATAAGGTTAAGGATTGAACATTTGGATTATCCCATAATTATTATCTAAATACCCAATCCTCATACCTAATGCATTAAAAATACTTTATTTATATGAAAAGTGAGGTCCTATAAAGATTTTTTATCTAGTGGTGTTTGTCACGTCATTCCTCTACAACTATAAAGATAGATGCCTTGTCATCCATCATTTAATCTTTAAAATCAGACTACTATCATCTCATAGGTGAATACATATTCATATTTTATAAATAAATAATGTTATATCCAAAAGATAATGATTATGAGAGGTGTGTGTTCAAACAATGCTTATGCTTCTTTTAGTTTGTCATTATCATGAAGTGGATTGAACAAATATTTTTTTGGGTATACATATCATTTATTTCAATACCTTACACTTCTATCTTAGTCATGTATTGGCATCATGTAGAATAAATACTCCCACTCAAGTCTTATTCTTAATATAGTGTGTACTAGTGTATTAGTGGAAAATTGTATGTGCTCACAAATGACATGCGTACCGAAGTTTCAACAAAATGATTTATAGGAAAATTATTATAATTGGTAGTTATTTTTATCCTTCATGTCTAATTTGTCCATATAATTATATCAATAAACAATCATGCTTTGAGTTCATTATTGATTCAGTGGATAATAATTTATCCTTCATTTCTTCTTTTAGTTACATGAACACATCTTGAAGTTTATAGGCTCATTGATGTACATATAAACAACCTTGAATATATTTTTTCACTCCATAATATAATATTAAATATTTCTATATTAACACATTAAAATTAATTAATTTTATATTTTTAATCATTTTTAGAAAAAATTATGAGTAGACTGAAACATTAAAGAAGTATCATGATTCCTTCTAATCTAATAAGAAATAATAGTTTATTTTCTTGAAATGTGTTTAAAAATGTATTTAAATATATTGAAACAATCTTTCCATCTACACTATTTACCTCTACCATCATTTATACCATTGTCCTTTTCCTTTAATGTTTAAAATATTTTACAATCATCCTTGATAATGAGTTTATTAGGATGCTTGGATTTTACTACAATTTTTTATAGACACGTCTTCATGGCATATATCTCCTTATCTAAGGAGATTCATTTTATCCCTTCATAGGTGAACACTACTAGTTCCCAGTTGCACACCTCTTACACTCAACTTTATACACTTGAATAAAAATGGCAAACAAAGATGAAAAACCCACTAGTATGTCATTATAGATAGGTGAGAGTTTGGCATCCAGAATGGCCTAGACATAGAAAATGATAAAAAGTCATTGATAGAGGGTATGGTCAGCTTTGTGATACGTATGTCTCTACTTGAACCAAGGTGATAAGACCTAAGGGGTAGCTTTCTCACATGGAGAGGTTTTGCAATCCAACCTCTATGGGAATTTTTTGTACAAAAAAATAGAAATGTGACCAGGGCAAAACCACACTTGTTCACCTAGGAAGAGTTGCTACATGAGATGAACAAATGTTGTAGGTCACATAAAATATACTAAATAAATATGGGAAAGTGACTTCAATCTTCATTCAAAAAAATATTCAACAACAAGTGTCAAATAAAAGACTGCAATGCTGGGATTTCAAAGAACAAAATGCAAACACATTATATAGGCAAAATTTTACGCATTTACAAGGCAAATAACACTTATAGCATACAAAGGGTGTATTATTTTTAGGGTAGGACAAGATTAATAGTAAAAAAAATGGGGTGGTGTGTTGGTGGTTTTCAAACATCATGGGCACATTCAAATATTCATAGCATCATTCCTTAGCAAATGTGTATGGGAAATTTAAATGGAAGATAATGGGAAATACCAAATGATCCCTAAAACCATAGAGAATACATTATGACTAAAATTTTAAACATTTTTCACTATAAAATGCATAAACCTAGGGTTACCTAAAATTTTATTCAACAACATCTAAAAAATAATGCAGAAAGGGTTTATAATTTAGATCTATGCTCAAAATGATAACCAATAATGAACACAAACCCAAATGTCTAATCAACATAACTTACAAAACACATTGTTGCACTTCATCAATGGGAAACAACAAGGAACCACAAGCATTTTCATTAACTTGAAAAGAGATATTACATACATTAGTTTCTCAAAATGCTACCATGGGGACAAGGGAGACATATTACAAATGCTCTCAAAGCTTGTTAATGGTTGTACAACTATAACTACCTTAGCAAGGGAGACAATGTCTAGACACAATCGTGGATCCAAAAATTTAGAAGATCCTATACTTAGAGAGAAACAAAAACCAACAATAACCTAGAATAGAAGACAAGCCATCTAATTATACACTTTTTACACCCATTTCAAATTTGTGAATGAGTGTTATATTTTACAAAATTGAAATATTGCCTTCCAAGTTTTGCCAAGATGCTCTCAACTAGAATATGCCCTTTTCCACACCTAAAATATTCACCCATTTGCATGAAAAATCATTTCCCTAACTACCTCTATAATAAATGATAAAGATTTAGAGCACATCCTTTGATTTCTTGGTTGGAGATGGCTTTTACATGATCTGGAAGGCAAACATTCATGGTGAAGGCCAAAAAAATGTTTTCCTCATGTGTAAATACTTGGAGATGCCCTTGAATACATACTTGCATAGCTGGAACCTTCTTGGATATCTACCCTTCCTCATATGCACCTCATGGAATAACTTATACTTGAAATGATGGCATTGGAATATTATAGATACATGTCCCTTTGAATGATCTTCCTCCAATGGACCAACTTGTCCCTGAAAACCTACAATTTCTCTCCCATGGAGGAGCATGGACAAGCAAAACATGAGAAAATGCAATACTTAGGTTAATTTTACCTTTTTTTCTACTTATTTTTCAACACTTTGCATTTTGCACTTTTGCTTTTTGCAAAATTGACTTTTTCAACTTTACCTTTTTATAAATTTGCCTTTTTAGGGTTTCCTCCATATCTTTTAATGTATAAATTTATTACTTTCACCTTTTAACCTTTTGGGGAGATCATGGCCCCTTTTGTAAATTTGAAATTCACAAATTTCAAAGTTACAAATTGCACTTTGTAGTCACCTTGGGAAGTTCCCTTAGGGAAATGGGAACTCTAGATGCAATTAACAATTTAAAAGTTACAAAATTTCAAATTACATTTGTAGTTTTGAATTCCATCAAAATCTCCTTTCAGGGAATCTATAACTCCAACTACAATTTTTAATTTTTCAAAATTACAAATTATAGTTGGAGTTCCCATTTCACTCAAGATTTCTTTTAAAGGAATTTGGAAGTCCAACTACAAATTAAAATTTTGCTAAAATACAAAATTACAATTGGCTATGGAAGTCCCCCCTTACATTAATCCCACCTATTGACCAATGTTGACTGGCAAAAATGGTAGATCTAAGCGCAATTTATAATTTATACAAGAGCAAAATTGCATTTCTCTTCCACTTCTCCCTGAGGTTCTTCTTTTGTTGAATTTTATCCTCTTTGCTTTGATTTGTGGGATTGGGAGAGTTGATTATAATTTATAACTTCATTTTGGAGACTTACATTTTACAAATTACTCTTCCCACTAAAATATATCAGGAAGTTTGGGCTCTCATCTGCAATTTTTAGAACTTATAATTTTTTTTTTAATTTTTCAATTTAACTCCATTCCAACTACCTCAATGTAGCAAGTACCTTGTAGGATATTTTATCAAAAGTGAAGATATTTTCTTTCTTTCAATTGGGAATTTATCACTTAATATCAAGTATCCTATTAAAGCATTTTCAATATTTTATGGGCTTATTTTTATATGTGATGTTAGCATTAATCCATAGGCATTTCATGGTTTTCCACCATGTAAACAACATGATGAACAAGTTAAATTTGATTTTAAGTATACATTTTCATATTTCCTAATATATGATCAAATAAATATTGGGCTAAAGCTAAATAACATGAAAATGAAAATATGTGGCTGCCTTTAGTCATAATGTAAAAATCCAACAATGTCTACAGATTTTGTTTTAGCTCTTCCATCACCAAGTTGCTTGATTTTGTATCACGCCATCTAAGCCCAAATAGACAATAAAGTCAACCTGATTTTATTATAGATTTTTCATGTGAGATCTCTTAATTAAAATAGACTAGATTCATCTATAAATCCCATGATATCCTCTTAATATCCTCAGGCCAAGTTGTATTATACATCAAGGTTTGCCTTTGTTGGGGAGATTCATTGAATATTCCTCTTATCTATGGATTGAACCCCATATCAAACATAAGATGAGCTTCATCTAGTATTAAAATGAAAACTCTTGCTTGCATCTAACTTAGAAGTTATTTTATAATGTCATCTAGAAAATCAACAACTGCTCCTTTAGCCTTTATACTTTTGATCAATCTAATCTTCCCAACTTAATTTACATATACTAGCAATGTTTCAGATATGATGTCCATAACCCTTTTTTTACATAGTCACCCACCCTTCAACATTATTGGTTTCCTAGTCATTAGCAAAGTTGTCTATCCTTCTTCATGTCTAAGGAGAGAGTGAGAATATGGAGGTTGAGTAAAGCCATTTAATTGGAACAATGAAGTTGTAAGAGAATTTATTTCCATTTTCCTCTATTAATTTATTCGTAGTTCTATGTAAGTAGCTGACATGTCATATGCACTATCCCACTATTTTATGCAATCTGATGTGCCAATGATCTTTAAAAATCACACACCATGGGAGGATAAACATACTAAAATTTGTAGCTCATATCATAAACAAGGAATTACATTGTTCTTCTTTAGTTATTTATGTACATTTTGGCATGGAAGGAGATATGTTGGACAGATACATGATTTATGGGTCCTTTCAACCTATAGGGCACTACTGAATTGGAAAAAGGAATGTGTACCTTTGTATCTTTTCTCTCTTTAACCTTCCCACTCATTCCATTCTTATGTCTCTTAGGATGTAGAAGTGTTAATACAATATGAAATTTGCATTATTGTAAATTACGTCTTAGTCTCCCTCTTCTACCATGCACTATCACACTCCTATCTTTTATGGGATCTAAAGGCACGAAAATAGTTTACAAAGTGTCTTTTACACATTTTTTTTTCATAAGTGTGATTTCTATGAAGATATTTGTACCTTTATGCAAGTGCATCTTGACCTTTGACCTCTAGTGGATTTTAACCCCTTCAAATGAAGTTGTATTTGGACCATCACATCTTTGGAAAAAATATCACACTTATTTTGCAATTCACACTAGGTTTAAACTTGCAGTCAATGGTAAAAGCTCCACCAACTACCTGTCACATGTTCTAACATTGAAAAAAAATTATTCTGTAATAGTTCTTCAAAAAATGAATATATATATATATATATGTATGTATGTATGTATGTATGTATGTATGTATGTATGTATGTATGTATGTATGTACACACACACACACACACACACACACACACACACACACACACACACACACACACACACACACACACACACACACACACACACACACACACACACACAATCTTTGTACTAGGCAAGTTGATCAAAAGAACTAGTGGTATCATAATCAAACCATTTTAATAAACAACAAAATATTTTTTATCATACACATGTATAAAGTAGTCCTATCCTATTTACTTCTCGAGTAGAAATAACTTACTAAAATCCTTAAAAATCTTCCTATGTGATTCATATCTCAATTAGAAAAGATATAGAAATTATTTTCCCCATTCACATTTATGACCATTTAAATAATAGTTAGGTATACATGAATGATTTATTAGATGAGCACTACCACCAATTATAGTGATATCTATAACCCGTTCTTCATTGATGCACACCATGGAATTGAATTCACTAAACTAAGGAAGTATATATGAAAAAAAATTTAATGTCTGAAATAACTAGCCTAAAAATCTTCACACCAAAAGTTTTGTTTTCCATAATCTTTTACATTGAAAAAATCCAAAATTAAGGTGATAACAAATGGAGACCATTATTGAAAAACATTGATAACAAAGATGACTACATTTGAAAACATTAGAACAATTTAATTGATTGCATCTCCAACCTTTAATGAACAAAATCCTCAGTTTTTGCTTTGTGCAAACCCATGCTACCAAACTATCAATTGGCACTCCCTCCAAGCTTTAAAAAATTTAAACTTTCCTTTTGACATCCACAAGTACTTATGAATTTTCCCACTCATTCATTCTTCATGCCTCATAGATATCAAAAGCTTTCATTTTATTTACAATTTGGGAAACTTGTAAATTACTTCACCATCTCCCTTTTCTACGGACCCTAGTCACCTTATAATCAATGGATGAATTCCCTATTGGGGCTTTACATTCCAATTTGCACATTATCTTATTCAAATTTACTTTTTTGCAAATTTTATTTCCATGGAGTTTTCATAATCTTTTTTCAATTACATTTGACCATTTTCACCTCCTCAAAAATCTACACCATCACTTGTAATTATTTTTTGAACTTCATACTTTCGATGGACTCTCATGGTATTGTTTACAATTTATTCAAATTTTTACATTGAATTTAAAATCCTATCATTCACATGGGATTTTTATCACTATTTTGTTGTATTTTTAACATCCCATATGGATTACCTTTAATGGTGTGGCTGATCCCTCATACTTCTTCCTATTGTTCATCCAATGTCCACATGGGCTCATAATTGCCATGGCATTTCCTCAATAAATTACATAGATTCATGGTGAAAATCTAAGCACCAACATTGGATCTCACCCAAGGATATACACCCTTTGTGGGTGTACAAATAACCCCATAACATAAGAACAGGTGCCAATCCATTCGGCCATGGAGTCAACACTTAGTCAATTTCAGCAAACACTTATGAAGGCTCAACAAAACAAGATAGAATGATATTAATAGATTAGGAGAATCAAAAAATTAACACATGATAAAAAAAAAACATGAAAGGAAATGTAAAAACAAGTCCAAAGTAGAGTGGAAACAAAACAATAGAATAACAAAGTAAAAAAACTATACTCTATACAATATTGTACACAGGGTATGGACACAACCAAAGAAGTGTTTCAGGTTTCTGTCATTGACTAATAAGTCTAATATGTCATAATCTAGGTCTCTCAAGAAGAAAGTATGTTCCCCAATTCAAAAATAAATGGAATAGTAACCCATCCAAAAGGCATCAAATTTTCCATCCATACCTTTCTCATCATACCTGTTGTCCGAAAATAGAACCAAATCACCTACTTGGAAGGTTCTTGGAGTGACCTTCCCTTTGATTATTTTCTTTAGTTTTTCCTTGAACTTGAGGTGTCTTTCATGATCTTGTTTTTGAATTTTATTTATCTCAATAATCTAATTAATCTATCTTTCATAGTGATTGATTTTCTCACCATCTTCTAATTTTTGCATGAATTGATAGGTTGGGATATGTAAATTCATAGGCAAAAATGCTTGGGATCCATAAATAAGCTCAAAAGGGCTTTTACCTATAGCTCTCTTGGGTATAAATCTATCATCCCACAATGTAAACTTCATTTTTTCACCCCATTTCATTTTGTTTACTTCCAAAGTTCATCTAATAATTTTGAGCAAGTTCTTGTTGATAAATTATGCTTGCCCATTCCCCTAAGGATTGTAATTGGAAACATAAGATAAGTCAATCCTATATTCTTTACATAATGCCACTAAAGGCTTAGTTTTGAAACTCATGGAATTATCAACAATAACTTTGAGAAGCACACCAAATCTATAAATAATCTAATTTAACAAAAATTCCATAACTACTTGGTGTGTTGCCTTCTTTGTAGGCAGTGCTTCAACCCATTTCATGAAGTAGTCAGTTACAACTAGTATCCATCTATGTCTAGTCCTTCATGAATCAACAATCTCTCCAATTAAATCCATTACCCATTATCTAAATGGGCCTTCAATCATCATAAGCTACAAGGGAAGAGAAATCAAAGATTTTATCCTCCCAATAAAACACTGACATTTCTTGCACTTTATAACTTTCTAAGCAACATATTTGAATAATTTGGACCACTAATACCCAAATCTCAAAATTTTATGGGTTGTAATATTAAGTGAAAAATGACCACCACATACTTCACTATGGAAGTCTTCAATAAGGTTAGTAATTTATTCTTCTAGCATACATCTTAGGATAACCCCATTTGGATTATTTCATGCATGTCCATTTTTAGTCAAGAGGTATTTTTGGGAAACAAGATTAAGATTCCTCTTCTTATTCTTATACAAGTTAGGGTGATAATTAAAATTTTCCAGGTAGTAAACAATATCCTTATACCATGGAGATATGTTAAATTAACTCAAGGAATCATTAACATTGAAAACAATAGTGTTTACCTCAACATCTTGAAAAATGGTCTTAGTCATGAGTTTGGCTAGACCCATCCCTCACACTAAATTTTTGGTCTGAATATATATGTCATACTCTTGTAACTTGTTAACCCACCTACATCTCTTACTGGATACTTCATTCTGAGTCAAGATGTTCTTCACCATGGTATGTAAGACATAAGCAACAATCTTTGAAGTCAGAGTGTAAGGCCTAAACATCTTAACAACCTTTAAGAGAGTTAAATCCTATTTTTCCATGATGGTATAATTTAGTTTAGCACCTTGTATAGCTTTGGTAAAGAAAACTATCAGCTACTCATGACCATCTTCATTCTTTTGCAACAAGACAAAAACAATAGTATTATATGATGCAAAATAGAATATTTGAAATGATTTTATGTAATTAGGGTTGGCCAAAATAGTGGCATATAAATCTCCTTTGATGTCGTTGAATGCTTACATGACCTTTTCCTCCCACTTGATGATTTTGTATTTCTTTAGCATAAAATTGATAGGCAAAGTAATCTCTATAAAATTAGACACAAACCTCTTTAAAAATATGATTTATACTAAATTCCCTTACTATAAAAAAAGATAGGCACCTTGTCAATGGCTTTTACCCTCTCAAGGTCAATCATGATACCATCCTTAGACACTATGTGTCCCAACAACTTATAATTTTATACTTTGAAGTGGCACTTATTTGTATTAAGTGAAATTCCAAACTCCATTCATCTAATAAACACTTTCTCTAGATGTTCCAAATGTTCTTATCTAGTCTTGGAGCACACGGTGATATCATCTAGATACATAACTATGAAATTATTAATTATCCATGTAAAGGCAATGCCCATATCTTGCTAGAACATTGGACCAACATTCATTAACCCAAAATACATATTCACATATACATATGTGTACCAAGGCATAATAAATGTAGCCTTGGGTCTCTTAGATTCCTTCACCACAACCTAGTTATGCCCTCAAAAACTTTCTAAAGTGGACAACATCTCTGATCTAGTAACACTTTGTAGCAAGTTGTCAATATCTTTTAGGGGATAATTATCTTTCAAAAAAGTTTTGTTTAAATTATTCATATCCATGCACAACCGTATGTCACTATTATTATTTATAATAGGGACTAAATTTTTAACCCATGATGAGTACTTGATGGGCTGAATGATCCCACCATCCCTTAGCTTCTTTAATTCATCCTACATTTTAGCATCCAAGATGGGATTAATAGGTCTCTACTTCTACCTAAAAGGCTTGCTATTAGGATATAATGGGATGACATGTTGAAATGAGAATTCATTATATGTTTTGAATTCAATATAAGAGCAAACTAAACCATCATGGTACCTTCTTAACAATTGCATGTATACCTATTTCATAGCTACACTTAGGTGAGTACCCTGTCAAATCTTCCTTGGATTCTCATGATAAACCAAATTACAGTCAATCACATATTTTGAAATTAATTAGTCTCAAATTTTTATTATATCTACTCCATCAAATATGCTTCTATACATACCAATCCCTTTCAGTATGTGTTTGTTTTTAGCTGAATAATGTCCTTCCCAAATAAGGTTTCTTTTCCATTATAAATGTGAACCATGGATTCTAAGCCTTTGATCTAATCATGGAACTCCAATTTATAATTTATAAGTCTCTTAATCTATTCATCATCATCAAACACCTACCAATGGTGAGCATTGTCTACGATTGAAGTCCTAATAAGCATCTCCACTTGTTACGGACAATGAGTGTTCATATTTGCAATATCAAACTAAGCACCTAACCTTGCAAGTTTTTCAACTTCTTCATTGAAACTCATGTCATGATAACAAATTTTTAATGCATCAAAAAATTCAATCAAATCCCAAATAACATTCTGATATTGTTTCAAAATTTTATTTTTGGTGGCATAAGTATTATGGATCTACTTTATCACTAGCTCAGAATCACCCTTGATAATTAAATTTGAAATTCCATATTCGTGGGTAGTATTTAAACTAAGCAAGAGTGCCTCATACTCAAAAATATTATTCATGCACTCAGAGGATAAATAAAAAGAAAATTTAAAACATTTACCATTAGGGGCACATAAAATAACCCTAGCTCCATTTCTAAGATTGGAACAAACCCCATCAAAAAACATCTTCCAAATACCACCTTCTTGGTCGAGTTTAGCATCAAGAATAATAGGCTAATCAACATCATCAATATTCCCATAAAAATTCCTAGTTCAAATTTAGTGTACAATACTTCACTTAGAACACATTTTGGATTTTTCATTACATGTAGCATCTTTGGCTCTCTATAAAGTTTAACCATTTTACCCTTGAAAGGAATGGTGTCATATAAAAGGACTATTTGTATAGTTCCATCCATGGTGGTAGCCCATTTTCATGATAACAACATACCCCAATTAGGTGGAAAGTCCATAACTACCACATCCATATTCAAATACTTGCTTATATGCACTGCTAACTACTCTACTAAGCCCTTGACTTGTCTACCAACTAGAACTTATCATGAATCCATGGTATAATAATTTCCAAAAGATGATATTATTTTCACTTTGAGCTCGTTTAGGACATGTAGGGGCATCACATTGCAAGAATCTCTAGATTTAAACATGTAATTGTGAACAATCAGAGCATTGATCAAGATGGTTGTGTATAACATATCCATATTTAGCTTACTTTCTACCAATGTGGTCCCCAAATATAATTTTGGAGTGGGTTAAAAAACCTCTTATGATTCTTCATCACTTTCTAAGCGTGTTTGGGGTAAATCAATTTCTTTTCCAACTAATTTCTCACCAAATTCTAAATATTCAAATGCCCTCTTTTGATGTTCAAGTATTCACAATAACTCAATAAGTGGCACAATTAATCTCAGTTGGCTCAACAATTGGCCATTTCATATATGTTATATTGAGAAAGAGGAGTATTTGGTGGAAGGGTAACAACACCTTCAGCTAGAATACAATCACTTATAATTTGAAGTGGAGTAGGTTGGGATGGATTTTCATTTTTAATAGCAATCTTCAAGGGCAAATTTGTTTTAACTTCATTCACACCCTTAGGGATAGTAGATGGTAAAGGTAGTTTATTTTTAGTAGGAGCAACTCTAGGCTTAGCAACTTGGGACATGGGTGTTATTTTAGAAGAATTTGGGACTGTTGTACTTTTTTTTAGTTCCTTATTAACATCCCCTACCCTTGAAATAATAGGGATAATGTCTTGAGGAGCAATCCCTTAATATTTTCTACTCAAGTAGTATTCTTTCTCTTTGAAAACTATTGCATTAATTATAATTTACCTATCCTCAAGGTTGGCTATCTTAGTAGACTACATTTCTTTAGGATTAACCAACTTTACATCAGCCTACTTGTTCAAAGGCTTTTCCATAGCATTTATTTTATTAAGAACATTGTATCACTAGACCTTATGTTCTTGGGTAGTCATGGCATAGCTTTCTTGAACCATGTATTTAAATCCTACATGCACTCATTAGGGTTTTTTTTATAGTTTTAGATTTAGCCAAAATAAACCTTGGATCAATTCTATCACCATATTGAATTATGAAAATATTTTTCATTTCTACCCACGAATAAATTCATCTATAGGGAAGTGAATTGAACCACTCACATGCATCTTCTTCCAATCTGTTCACAAAAAAATTAATGCACACATCCTCATGTTCAACCTCATAATTGCCAATGATATTGTGAAAATCCCTCAAGTGTTGATCACTACTTACTACATTATTCCCTTGGAATTTCGTAAGGCAGTTCCTTACTTCATTCAGGACCACATTGGGATAACCTTCCATTTCATCAAAATTGATAGGCCTTAATTTAGTAATGTAAAATATAAGACATTCATTTTCATTGTGGTCCCTATGCCTCATGATTTATTCAATTAGAGGTTCAAGAACAATTGGTAAAGGGGTATGAGGGGGTGAGTGAGGTGGATTTGGTGGATCAAACTTAGGAAGGGATTAAGTTTGTTGAGAAGGAAATAGATAATAAATGGTATTATAATTCTTAGAATGGCTAAGATAGACATGAAATTCCTCAAAAATAGGGAGTTTAACAAAAATTTCAAAATTATCATAATCTTGGTAGTCTAGATACTATTTAGTAGTTGAACTTTGCCCTTCAAATGGCCTCCAAACTTGTCTCCCTCTTCTTTGATGAATATTTAAGGGTGAGACAAGTTGTTTTGATGAGTCACCTTTGAAGGATGATCTTAATCCTTCCATCTTTACAAATAAGAAAATACTGAAAGTTGAAATGAAGATATTCAAAATAGGTACTGATCTTCTTCAATACCAAATGATAAAATTAGAGTTTCCACTAGAATCAAAATTTAGAATATAATAATTAACAAATTGATGTGATATAGGATAAAAACATAATTTATTGAATATTATTAATGAGATAAAGTGAAAAGACACTAAATTTTTAAGAATTATGTTCAAAAGGGAAAAATACCTTCGAACATACAACTTTAATAGCTCTTTGCAATAAATGCAACAAAAGTCAATGTGTCAAATCTCTTAATTCTTGGCATGTTCCCTACAGATTTATGTAGCATTGATGGCTAAGATATTCTAAATGTAGTAAATAACAACAAATAGCTTCACAACATGAAATGATTAATTTTTCTACAAGAGTCCCTGATAACACAAGTGATTAAAACTTCAGTTTAATCCCTGGTAATAGAGCCAATTGAATGTTGGTTCCCAGTTGTATAACTCTTATGATAGGTCTTACATGCTTGAAGGAAAATGGCAAACAAAGATGAAAAACCCATTAGTATGTCATTATATCTAGGGGAGGGTTTGGAATCTAGAATAGACCAGATGTAGAAAATGACTTAGAGGCATCAACAGAGGGTATGGTCAGCTCCCTACTACTTCTGACTCTTCTTGAACCAAGGTGAGAGGACCTAAGTTGTAGCTTTCTAACATGGAGAGATTATATAATTCAGCATCCATGGGGATTTTTGGCACAAGGGAACACAAATGTGATTAGGTTAAAACCAAACTTGTTCATTCTACCCAAGAAGATTGTCACACGAGATGAACAAATGCTCTAGGTCATATAAAAGCTACTAAAGATAGATGGGAGAGTGACTGCAATCTTCATTCTAAAGAATCTTTAACAACATGAGTCAAATAAAAGACTACAATGCTAGGATTTCAAAGTACAAAATGAAAACACATATTATATAGGTAATATTTTATGCATTTACAAGGAAAATAACACTTATATTATGCAAATGGTGTATTATTTGTAGGGTAGGACAAGTTAGGACAAGATTGATAATAATAATAAAAAGGGGTTGGTGTGATGGTGGTTTTCAAATAGTAGTGGTACTTTCAAACATTCATAACATCTTTCCTTACCAAAGATGTAGGGGAAACTCAAATGCAAGATAATGTGAAATACCAAACGATCCCTGAAATCCTATAGCATACACTGCAACTAAAATTTCAAACACTTTTCCCTATCAAATCCATAAACTTAGGTTACCCTATAAAGTTATTAAACAACACCTAAAAAGTAATACAAAAATGGTTTATAATTTAGATCTATGCTCAAAATGCTAACCAATAATGAACACAAACCCAAGTGTCCAATCATCATAACATGCAAAACACATTACTGCACTTCATCAATAGGGATTAACAAAGAACCACAAGCGTTTTTATTAACTTGAAAAGAGATATTACATATATAAGTTTTTCAAAATGTTGTCATGGGGAAAATCATGGTGACATTTCTCCATGTTGGACAAGGGAGACATATTACAAATGCTCTCAAATCTTCTTAATGGTTGTACAGTTGCAACCACCTTAGCAAGAGAGATAATGACTACACACAACAATGGATTCCAAAATTTGTAAGAGCCTATACTTAAAGAGAAACAAATAGCAACAACAACTTATAATATAATACAAGCATTCTATTTATACACTTTTTACACCCATTTCAAATCCAAGAATGAGGGTTGTAATTTGCAAAATTGCAAAATAGCCCTCCAAATCCCACCAAGTTGCTCCTAGCTAGAATAAGCCCTTTGACATGCCTTTAATCTTCACCCATTTACATGAAAAATCATTGCTCTAACTACCTCCACAAGAAATGGTGAAGATTTGGAGCACATCCTTTGATTTTTTGGTTGAAGATGCCTTTTACATGAGCTAGAAGGTGGAAATTTGTGGTGGAGGTCAAACACCCTTTCTCCTCAAGTGCAATTGCCTAGAGATTCCCTTGACCATTTGCTTGCATAGTTGGAACCTTCTTGGACAGCTTCCCTTCCTCATATGCACACCATGGAACAACCTGCTCTTATAATGATGGCATGGGAATATTCTAGATCCACAGCCCTTTGAATGATCTTCCTCTAGTGGTCCACCTTGGCCTTGTAAACTTGAAATTTCTCTCCCATAGAGGAGCTTGGATAAGTAAAATATGAGAAAATGAAATACTTAGGTTTATTTTACCTTTTTGGCTACACTTGTTTTTCAACACTTTTCTATTTGTACTTTTACTTTTTGTAAATTTAAAATTTTCACCTTTTTTTTAACAAATTTGTCTTCTTAAGGTGTCCTCCATTTTTTTAATGCATTAATGCATTATTTTCACCTTTTGACCTTTTGGGGAAATCCTGCCCTGTTTGTAAATTTGTAATTTGTAAATTGCAAAGCTGTGATTTGCACATTTAGTTCCCATGGGAAGTTCCCTTAGGGAAATGGGAACTCTAGATGTAATTTGCAAGTTTGCAAATTGCAACTAGAGTTACGAATTCCTTCAAAAAATCCTTTTAGGGAATCCGTAACTCCAACTACAATTGGTAATTTTACAAAATTTCAAATTACAATTGGGGTTCTCATTTCCCTCAAAAGTTCTTTTTAGGAAATCAGGAACTCCAACTACAAATTACAATTTTGTAAAATTGGAAAATTACAATTCGCTGTGGAAGTTCCCCCTTGCATTAAGGCCACCAGTTGACCAATGTTGACAGGTGGAAATGAGAGGTCCATATGCAATTTTCACAAGTGCAAAATTGTAAAATTGCATTTCTCCTCCACTTCCCCTGGAAGTTCTTCTTCAGTTGACTTTTGTCCTCCGTGCTTTGACTGGTGGGATTGAGAGAGTTGACTGAAATTTGAAATAACATTTTGGAGACTTGCATTTTTCAAGTTGCTCTTTCCACTAAAATCTCCTAGGGAGTTTGGCGTCTCATCTGCAATTTCCAGAACTTGCAATTTTTTGGTGTTTTTCAATTTAACTCTATTCCAACTACCTAGTTTCAGCGAGTACCTTGTAGGAGATTTTACCAGAAGCCAAGCTCTACTCTGTAGCCATTACTTGCTTCAATAACCAGTCGATTTATGGTTTGGGAATAATGAGATATCACATTCTCAAATAATCCTTCAGCCATTGAAACTAGGCTAAAAAAACATGATGCCCTGACACACAATCTTCAAACCTTTCAAGGCTTTCTTTTAGTTGGGCATTCATCGCGTGATATCAAGTATCCTGTTAGAGCATTGCTAATGTTTTACAGGCTTCTTTTTATATGCGGTGCCAGCATTAATCCATAGGCATTTCATGCTTTTCCACCATGTCCACAACCTCATGAGCAAGTTCAATTTGTTTTGATGTATACATTTTCAAATTTCCCAATATAGGCTCAAATAAAGATTCGGCTATAGCTAATTGACACGAAAATGAAAATAAATGGCTGCCTTTAGTCATAGTGTGTAAATCCAACAATGTCTACATTTTCTATTATACTTATTCCATCACCAGGTTGTTCAGTTTTGCATTACGCCATCCAAGCCCAAATAGATAAAAAGGTAAGCCCGGTTTTCTTGCAGATTGTTCATGTGAGATCTCGTAATTAACCTGGACTGGATTCATCAACAAATCCCCTGTTATCTTTCTAATATTCTCAGGCCAAGCTGCAATATACATCAAAGTTTGCCTTTGTCGGGGAATTTCATTGATTATTCCTCTTATCTACGGCTCGAAACCCATATCAAACATAAGATCAGCTTCATCCAGTATTAAAATGAAACCTATCTCAAGACATTGCATCTTCCATGAAAACTCTTGCTTGCGTCTACCTCAGAAGAAGTTCTTTTGAAATGTCATCTGGAAAATCAAAGACTGCTCCTTCAACCTGTATACCGTTGATCAATCTAATCTTCCCAACTTGATCTGCATATAATTACAATGGTTCAGATAAAACGCCCATGACCATTTTTTTATTTTACATAAGTTGCCCACCATTTAGCATTGTTAGTTTCCTAGTCATTAGCAAGGTTGTCCATCCTTCTTCATAACTGAGGAGAGAGTGAGAATATGGAGGTTGAGTAAAGACATTTAAACGGGCCAATGAAGCTGCAAGAGCATTTATTTCCATTTTCCTCCATTAAATTGTTCACAGTTGCATGCAACCGACTGATATATCATATGCACTCTCCCAATATTATATGCAACCTAATGTGCCGATGATCTTAAAACATCACACACCAGTGGAGGACAAACATACTCAAATCTGCAGCCAATATCATATTCAAGGGATCGCATTGTCCTTTGGTTGTTTGTGTACATTTTAGCATGGAAGGAGTTATGCCAGATAGATACATGATTTCTGCATCCTTCTTTCAACCCACAGGTCACTGCCCAACTTGCAAAAAGCACACCACCTTTGTACCTTCTCTCTCTTCAACCTTCCCGCTCATTCCATTCCTATGTCTCGTGGGATCCGGAAGTGCCAATCCAATTTGCAATTTACATTGTTGCAAATTACGTCTTAGTCTCCCTCTTCTGCCCTGTACTACCACACTCCGCGTGTCTTTTACGGGATCCGAAGGCGTGAAAACAGTTTGCAAAGTATCTTTTACTCATTTGTTTCTCGCAAGTGTGCTTACCACGGAGATTTCCGTACCTTTATGCAAGTGCATCTTGACCTTTGACCTCCGTCGGATTTTAACCCTTTGGACAACCACATATCCGGTAGAAATATCAAACTCCTTTGCAATTCACACCAGGGTCATACTTGCACTCAGTGGTGAAAGTTCCGCGAACTACCTTCCATGCATTCCAACATTGACAAAATTTTATTCTTCAACAGTGAAGATATATGCTCCTTGTACTAGGCAAGTTGATCAAAAGAACCAGCAGTATCATAAGCAAGCTCATTTCAATCAGTAGTAACATATTTTTTATCATAGACATGATTAAAGCGGTCCTGTCCTGTCTACTTGTCCAATAGAAACAACTTACCAGAAGCCTTCAAAAGCTTCCTATGTGCTTTATATCTTGTTTAGCAAAGATATAGAAATGATTTTCACCACGCACATTTATGAACCTTTAAATACAGTCGGGTATACATGAATGATTGATTAGATGAGCAATACCACCAGCTTTAGTGACATCTATAACCCGTTTTTCATTGATGCACAACATGTAAGGACCTGCACCAAACTAAGGAATTATATATGAAATACTTTCTAATATCTACAATAACTGGCCTGACAATCTTCGTACCAAAGCTTTGCTTGCCATCATCTTTTGCATTGAAAAAAAGCCGAAATTAAGGTGACAGCAAATGGAAACCCTTCTTAAACAACAATGATAATAAAGGTGACAGCATTTGCGAAGATCACAACAATTCCATTGACTGCATCTCCAACCTTCGACAGAACAGGATACTCGATTTCTCCCTTGAACTGACACACGCTGCCAGATTGTCAGTTGGCATGCCCTCCAAGCTTTACAAATTTTGAACTTCCCTTTGAGATCTGCAGGCCCTTTTGACTTTTCCCGCTCATTTGTTCTTCGTGCCTCGTGGAATCAGGAAGCTTTCAGTTAATTTACAATTTGACAAATACACCGTCTCCCTTTTCCGCCGGCCCCTTGTCGTCCTGTAGTCAATGGATGAATTACCCACTGGGCCTTTACATGCCAATTTGCACTTTGTCTTGTAAACACTGATGTTTTGCAAATGCGCTTTCCGCAGAGTTTGCATACTCTTTTTGCAACTGCATTTCGCCACTTGCACCTCCGTAAAACTCTACACCATCACTTGCAATTGTTTTTCGAACCACAGACTTCCGGCGGACTCTCACGGCACCGTTTGCAATTTTTTCAAATTTGCACATTGACTTTAAAAGCCCCCCATTCATATGCTCCGTTTATCACTTTTGTGTTGTATTTTCAACATCCACGTGGATTGCCTTTAATGGCATGGATGCACCCTCACACCTCTTCCTTCTGTTCATCAAAAGTCCACGTGGACTCAGAATTCTCGTGACATTTTTTCAACAAATTGCATAGATTCGTGATGCAAATCCAAGCACCAACAAACACACCTCCTACAAAATAAAAAATATAGTATGTAAAATTTTATATACATCATATAACTCCACCCCAACCAACATCTAAATAATTAGTATACAAAATATAGTTCGATAATTTTAGAACATGGAGAGCAGCGAGAGAATTTTATTTTACTTTTAGAATGTACACAAACTAATTGTACTTGTATAAAACATTTTTAGGATGCCACTTATTCACTCTATTTGTTAAAAACAATATGATTTACAAGATACACCGAGAGTAGCAAATGGCTCTAGGGATATATAAAAAATATCTTAAGATACATATGATTACATTTACATGTGGGATCGAACATTCTAGTCACATCATTCTTAGTTATACATAATATGGGGTTATTAGAATGTTGTTAGGATTCCATTTGATGGAAAAAAAATCGTGTAATACAATATAAAACACAATGATGTTTCAAGTACATATACTACAACTTGGTAGCCACATTTATAGGTAGTGGTATCTTCTCCTCCACTCTAACTGCCACATTTTTTTATACCAAAAAATGATTAATATATAGATTCATTGGTTACACATATCCATGATTTTTCTATAATAAAAATCAAAATAAATTAGTTGGACATACTAGACAACCAACTATTCATCACCTATCACATTAGAGAGTTACTAAGGGATCATAAAAGGTATAATTATGTGAAAGAGCTTGTATATAGTATGTTTTATTTTAAATAATTTAACAACTTATTTATGTGTCTTTTATGTAAGACATTGTCTTTGTTTGATGTAGCATCTCTATGTTCTTTATTTGAAACACATTTATGTTTTTTACATGTGATCTTTGGCTTTCATTTTTATGATATAATTATGTTCATTGTGTATGACCCTTAGCTTTATGTGTGACACTAATACTTGATATTATTATACTTATTAATATTTATTATATTTAATGATGTCAAGATCTATGGCATGCACTTTTATTGCTTAATCTTATTTAATTATCCTACTACTATATATTTTAGATCTAATCAAACATAAAAATCACATTCCTTGCATTACATTTATTACATGAATTCCTTGATTGACATATATATTACTATTATGAAATAGTCTCCACATGTCCACATGATATTATCCTTAAGCATGATATGATACTGTAAACTCTTATTTTTTTATATGAATGACTTAATTGACTCATCCCTCATCTCAAAAGGGAGTAATTACTGTGGTATTATCATAGATACATAATCCTCCAATATTAAAAAAACATATAAGAGTTTAAATGTTATAGATTTAAAATAGTTCACATATCAGATAGTTCAATTATATGAAAAATATTGGCACGTTAGTACAAGTTATGCAAACATATGTCATGCATACACACCAACATTATAGATACTTTAGTACATATTCATATACACTTGGATTCATGTGCATAGGCATAGCACACATTTTATAAGAACAATAATTATAGGTTTCCATATACATATATTTGGAATATAAGTTCTTAAATTTAGTAATATAAGTTCTTAAATTTACTATATAGATGCATATTAATTTATAACAATTGACATAGATTCAACAGCTATTATAATGGATCCTGCACATACATAATATTTTTTATTCATGAGGAATGATACTTGTTTAAGTATATACAAAAAAATCTAATTCATAGTTGAATGAAAAATGGTTGTCATTCCACTTCACATTTATTATATTTTTGGTCATGATGGGGAGATGAACATTGTTCATTCTATTTCAATCATACACTTCTATTCTAAATTGAGTGAGCTTCAGGGAAACTATACAATAAAATGCATCCTCATGGTTGGGACATAACCATTGTTCATTTCATTTTGATCATGTATTTTCCATTACACAGAGGAAAATTATGTGAAACTATATAACTGTACACATAATCCATATGTAGTGGTTACTTTAGTTTTATTTTATATAAACCATCATGATGTTACCTCTTTTCATGTATATTTATTTGAACTAATACATTATGTACTTCTCCTCACCTTCATGATTGTTAGGAATTGTTATTTTACAAACCCAAGTGCCTACATAGTTACATAATTTTTTGGCATAACCACCCAAACACTCTATGTGCTTCACCAAGGAATCACAAGATTTTATAATGATTCAATAAGGAAGGATCATCTCAAAAAGGTTTAAAGTGTAATAAGGTTTTCAACAACACACACATGTACCTTTTTTTTCTTTAATATCATAGAACATCGAATTATAGATTAAAATGATCAAGCTATGGATATTTATTATATAATATTGTATGTTTTTCTATTTAGTAATGTGAAAAAAAAATCTTCATACCAAATATAATTTATTTTGTTCACACTTAGGTATATATTTTCCTTTTAATCTAACAATTCAAAAACTATAATAAAATGGGTTCATTTTAAGATACTATAATATGGTATTAAGTACCTAACCATAAAAAAATTTACACAATTTATCATACATAACTTGATTTCACAAACATAATTCTAATCTACCATTATTTCACACCTACATGTTTTATATTATCTTGACACTTTCATTTTTTTTCCGCACAACTACATAGACCTCACTTTTTTTTCAATCATGTATAATATCTTACATAATCATATCCAAATATTTTTGTATTCCTATTTTACATGAGTCATCTTTTAGTTTTAGTGAGCATCTCAAGTCAATACTTACTTGATCTATTTGAATCTAACCCTATCCCAACAAGAACTAATTTTTAAAGAAAAATTCCTTAGGGTAATCCTAGTTGACTATCTTGTTAGTATCTTAATAAATTAACCAAGATGACTCAATTATATAAATAAATCAAAAAATTAGTCAAAATGGACTTGGGACTTATAGTACACATATATACACTATTTCACATTGAGATAGTCTTCCACATTATTCATAAATTTTGATTCTATCAATTAGATTAGTCACAATACAAATATAAATAATTCTAAATCCAAGTCAAAGAAAATATTATCAAGTATCAAAGTGAAATAATTAGTTACATTATATAATGAAGAATCAAAATTATATAATCATATTTGGGAGAACTACATGTATCTTGATTTACCTCATCATGGTATTAAATACATATTCCCCATTCAAGCATCAAACATGGGTGATTTGGGTAAAGTTATCCTATTATACTTTCCTATATTTTGTAGGATTGTAGCACTCACAAGCATGCCTAGGTTTTCATGGTAAGAAAATATTATTTATTTGGTTGTGTTCATCATCAACATTCAAAATACAAAATATAGATGTTAGCGAGATACTCAATGTGACCATACAATCTAAATCCCTTGTTTCCACAGAAGTTGATACTAGAAACATAGGATAGTATGGACAGTCAATAATACCTAGATCGATGGAATCAACACTATGAAAATAAAATATAATTCCTTAACCATATGAGTGAATGGCCTACTTTAGTCTAATTTTCACTTCTACACTATAGTTACATTAGACACTCAATCATTAAAACTAAGTAGTCAACTATTTTTTTTACTTAGTATATTTAATATATGCCAGTTGATAGAATATTGTAATCACTTTTCATATTATATATTCAAATATATATTTTGATGTCATATCTTAATATCTAATTATTATACTACATAATATTATATTGGGGTTTAAAATGTCAAATTAGTATGAAACTACCACCAAACAATTACTCGTGTCATCTAAATATGGTTTCACCTTAGGATATTTGGATTAAGGGTGTAAGGAAATACAAGCATTGAATAATATGAACTAAAAATGATGGTTTTCCATTCCAAAGGAAATATCTTTAAAAAAAATTAGAAAAATGTAAAAGGGATTACTAAGACTGAAAGTAAGTACCTATGAAGATATTGAATTAATTTTATTATCAAAAAATTTCAGTTTCCTCTCTTAGAATGAGCATGCCTAAAATAAAATAAACATTTATTTTTATTCGATGTAATAATCATTAACTTTTTATTTTCATCTGATGTAATAATTATTAACTATATATTATAAAATGGAATTATAGAGATATAAATATGTATTTATAAAATATTTATTTTCTAAAATTAATTTTTATAATTCACCAACACAAACTTCCATTAAGTTCGTGTCATAAAGATTGAATTAACCTATAATTTATTGTAACAAGATAAAAATACAGCATCAATTAAACTTGATTGACCAATTTCATCTCACTTAAAGACAATCCACTTTCTTAATTTATAATATACTCAAATCATTACTGAAACTCAATAAAATGATGCATTAATTATTTTAATAGAACTTCTTCTATACCAATGTAATAATATAATATTCTACTTATATAAATATTTAAATATATTAAATATGATATTAAAATAAAAAATAAAATTAATTTAACAATATTAATAGTATCACTCTTAATAATACCCTAACCTCACCTTTTAATGATAGTATAACATTATATTTATTGACACCCAAAAAACATACCTTAATGACACACTAAATTCACCCCTTAGTGACACATGGTTATCACCCTTATTAACACCATAATTAATGTCAACCCTCTATTTCACATGTTATTAACATCTCCACAACATCAATTTAAACCTTGCATTGATGCTCTAAATTTTAAATGACAAACTTAGATGATAGAAGGTGAGTTATGATTTATGGTAAAAGAATTTTAGTCAAAGCATTATAGTGATATTTGTTAAAAAATAGAAAAATAAATAAAAAATAGTTTTGTAAGTTTTCTATCGTATCAAATATTTTACCTAATATTCAATATGACTAAAAGCATTTATCCACACCATTTTTACTTTAATATATATGAATAAAAATAAGACATAATTTAGATAGGTCTAAAAATGCTAGCATTTAACTATTTAATATTATTTCAGAATTAATGTAATATACATTTTATTTTAAAGTAATTAACTCTAAATTATGGAATATGGGACTTCTTTTACATTCACTTTTTAAAAATGCATTCTCTTGTTAGTCTCTTTTCTTATCTTGTGCATTTTTTTTTTTTTTTATTGTCACATTCTCATGTTAGTCTCTTTTCTTATCTTGTGCATTTTTTTATTTTTTAATTGTCACATTCTCATGTGGTTTACAACCCATCAAATTTGGCTACCTAGGACCCTTTTATTCCTTCTTTTTAGGTTCTAGACATTGGAAGTCAGCAAGGATGTTTAAAGTGCAGTATTTTAAATTTTGATATATCTAGCTGCGGCTGGCCAGGTTGGAAATATTCGCCTGACGATGTAAGCGATAAATCCGGTGCGTGACGTATGAAGTGAGGAAAACTTTACATTTACGTCGATCTTCTCCTTCGCCACAACTTCTTCCGTCACCTTTCTTTGACTACCTTCGCCTTTTATTGAGCGATAAATCCGGTGTGACACGTATGAAGTGATGAAAACCTTAAATGCTTTTGCACTTTAAATTGCGAAGAGCGAAACGGGTTTCGTTCATTTAGCTGGGCCCGACACTGGAACGTTTTCATTTCAATCAATTTTCTTTTTGTCTTCAGTGAGATTGGAATCTTTTAAGCAAATACTACCAATCACTCTTCCGTCAAAACACGATGTACGGATAGACTGGCAAAAAGAAGTTCTGAAAATACATGGCCCGAGGATGCAAAAAAAACGACCATCACAATTACGCTGTAATGAATGGTCGATGGCATGTTTGAAAACAGAACGCACGGAATGATATCGCCTACAAGCTTATCGCCACTGTTTTATCTGTCAACATGAGGTCAAGTATTGTTTCTTAGGTCGTCTTCACATAAGGGCTAAGTTGTCCGAACAATGGTATAAACACTAGTGTATATATCTTAGTCAAATCTATATAAAGATGTCGAGAAATATTCTTCTTTAGGTATTTATATTGGATTTGTGACATAGTTGTACAGAATGACATCTCTCGACATCTTTAACATAGATTTATTTAAGATATGTTTGTTTGTGTAAACATGTCAGTGTAACACTTTTGTTTGTTACTTCTAAAATTAAATACAATTTTTTTTCATTTAATTAATTTAACATACATTATACGGAATTCAATTGAACCCAATGCTTAGCAGCACATTCACCTAAAGCTCACATCTAGTCTCAATAATGAATATTTTATTTACATTCATTATTCATCCCTTTGAATTAATATGGATGACCTATCAAGTCTGCCTGAATTTATCGATTACCAATGCTAGGTTACGATTTTGGGCCAATGGGTTATCAAATGAAGACAACTTTTGGAGGGTCACCCTCTCTCTCTTATCTTCATGGCAAAGTGATCGGTTTAGTTGCCTCATCAAGGCAAGTATAAAAAGGTGAAATAATTATTCTATCATTTAGTATAATACATGGACATAAGGTCTAATGCCAACAACTATCCAAAACTTACAAATATCGCCCAATATAGTCTTGGTAATTACTTAAACAGTTATAGAGTTTTCAGATGAATTATTTCTATATTTATGAACTTTGATGGTTTGACAAGCAAGACAACCATCAATATTTAATAAGGTGCTTATAGGCCGATGTGGTTGACCAGGTCACAAGACTAGGTGATGCCATGTCCCTTTGCTTTGATCCTGATGCAAAGTGAAATCATTTCACATGATCATGGTTAGCCTTGGGCATTCAAATATAAATTATGCCCTTTCTTTGTGATCAAGAATTATGATGACACTTGGCCGCTTCCATTTAGTTCGTAAGCTCACTAGGCTAGAGATGATAAGATATGTCAAGCTATACCATATGTTGGGTCATTACAAATGGAAGACACTTGGATTTGAGTGAGGTTCACATCCTTTAAACAAAGCAAAGGGGTGAGGTTAGTCCACATGGTGAGAAGTGATTGCCTTGTAAACCTAATGTCTGCCCAATGTAGATACTTTAGATAGAAGTTGTTGAAGCTATGGCTAAACACAATTTTGAAAAGTGAGAAGCTCAGACGGACTTGCAATCACATAGTGCTTAAGCTCTCTTTTGACTAACTTTGTGACTTTCGGACTTTATAAGTGTGTCAATGCATAAAATTGTGACATGTAGAACATAAGGGCCAATTAAAACTTGTGCCTTACAAACTTTAAGAAAATATATGTGGTAATGCCATGCAGATGCATGTCAAGCTTGCCTAACTACACAAAACACATGACTACTTGGCAAGATACGAAATCATGAGAAGTAGTAGGCTATGCACAAGTTAGTGATCAGACTAAAAATAGGCTAAGTAAAGTAGCCATCCAAAATCACATAGGGTTGAATTTGAATCATGTGACTTGGATAAAATTGTATGTGACCAAATGTAAATAAGCGTGAAGGCAACTGGATAAGTCCTTGGGTCAATTCTTATGTGCAAAAACATGTGGCCATGCCTTTAGTCTATTTATCAAAGGGACTTCCTCAACCAAACCTTAATGGGAAGAAAAAACAACTCATTCTTAAATAGCAAAGGAGGACTATTTGAAGCCATGTGCATTAGATAATACATACAAATATATAACTAGCTTAACCAAATTTAATTTATGTAATAAAGAAGGATATCTCAAGGCAAATACAAATTAATTGATCCCCAAGAGAATAAGATAAATAAAATAATGCCAATATCAAAGCCATTCGGACAAGATGAAAGCTCTTGTGACTAAAATCTATATTCTACCTAAGTGCATGATGCAAAAACTCAATAATATTGTCTATGTATATAGATCAAATTTTATGATTGAATTAAGATGCATATAACCAAGATCAGATGAGTATGAAAATAGGATATTAAGTCCTTAAGTTTAATAATAAGAGTACAATATGATACCAAAATTTCAAACATAATACTATCAAAGGAAACTAATAGAAATTTTTTCCCAAAGGGTTATTTTATACCTTTAATTCCAAGGTATGAAATGCTTGGATTAAAATGGGCTAATTAGATCTCCATCCACAATGAATCCACACCAAAACATACTCAACTTAAGGATGTGTAAAAATTCCCTAAAATAATTAATCCAATCCTCATCATGATAATCGACAAAAATCATATCTTTGTCTAAGTATCAAATACATGATAGACATGTATAACATAAAACACATATTAGACTTTATTTATTGATACACTCTTATATAAAAATTTGAATAAGTTGCATGTATCTAGCTTAGATCTCATTCATACTTAAGGCCTTCCTTTATTTGATAATGAGTAATACCAATATATCTCTCAGAGTCATTTGATAATGATGTGATTTTACATCAATAAATACATCATTTGAAAATAATGGTGATTAGTAAAGTGAATCCCAGAACATAACATAAATCCCATGTTAACATTGATTCTCTTATTATTCCTAATAAGAATGCATATAAGTGTGATTCAAGAATTTATCTTGACTTGAATGTAATAATTTATCGTATCAATAAAGAGACATAAATATGCATTATTCTTGCCTTATAATCTCAATTAGTTCAATTGAAAACTATGCTAGGTTTTTTAAAACATAACAATAATAAAAAATTATATTCTTACTTCCAAAATGTTATTACTTTATACCCAAATCACGTTTAGTAGTCTTATTTTAAGGTTATCCATTCAGTTATAAGGTTATTCTCAAAAACCTTGCATAAACTAGTTGTTAGTTTTCTTAGAGATGCAATTATTCATCAAACTCCCTTATAAAGTTGTTTATATATAGATAGATAAACTATTCTAAGTGCATATAAAAGTTAATATCAATCAATCCACCAACACATGTATACATCCTATCTCTAAGGCAATACTACCTCCCTATTGTATCCAATCCTCAATGGTCTATATTATTGTTGTGTTGTATATGGGACTTAGTCATTCCTTTAATTATATTTGTATTCTACTGTTGTGAATCTCCCTTCACATTAAAGGGAGGTCCATCAAAAACAAAACTAAATCATAATATGGAATGCCATCTTATTAATGTTTATGGCATGTCACCTTATTGCTAAGGAGCAGATTAAACAAGGTTTATTCATATGTAAAATAATACAACTACTTAATCTAAAGGTTCATAATGAATGAGAATCCCTAAAATATGCATTACAATGAAATATAATGAATATGCTCACTCAAAAATGGATTAACATATAGTGGTATAAGTAGTGTTCATCTAAGGACATAAAATTTTCATTTTATGCCTTTAGAATAATAACAACATTAACCAAAAGTAATCTACTCATAACTAATTCTAGCATTAATCAAATTAATATTGATATTTCCTATCAGTAATCCATACCTTCTAAGTAAATTAAAACATGGCATTTGTGTTAAGACATAGGTACCTTTTCATCATATCTTGTCTATTAATTAGCAAAATTCATCATGTTCATCTTTTGATATCAGTGATGAGATGATTTGGGTACCATGATCCATCTAGCCACCGACATGGCATTTGCATGTAGTTGATACATTAAAACTAAGGAATCCATCTTGCTACTATATTATCTACCACATTAACATTCTCCTTTAAAGTAGCTCATTTTGGTTGAGAACTAATGTATTATAATAATGTTAAACACATAAATATGTATGCCTTGCACTAAAGGGACTAGATTTAACTAAGAAACTTTATGATGAAATATGACCAACTATTATTAGGCCTTGTAATGGATGCTTGTTCTACTTTAGCTAATGTGATTTTTTGTTGATATAACACATTTTGATACAACATTATAATATGTTATTTGAACATTTATCCCAGATGAGATTAAATGATCGATCCATTTTCTTCCTTTGTGAATAAAAATCCCTTCTTTTAAAGGGATTACTTGTGATCATTTAATTTTCAATCTAGTTGACCCTATCACATAAATTATGAGCTTGGATTCCATGTTATTATTTGAATGAAATCTTTGATATAGATGTGTTTTTGTCTAATATCATTTAATTTCTTTCAAATTATGAAGTCAATTATAATCTTTTGCTACAGTCTCCCTTCTTCTACAAATTTCATACACATACATTCCTTGTACACATTTTTTTTAATCATGATTGCATTTAACTTTATTGTTGAGCAGTTGAGTTTCTTGTTATAGTCCCATATATTATTCAATGTCTCCCATCCACCATGATTTAATCTAGATTTGGTTAGTCACTTCTATGGTCTTGGTCATTATTATATTAATACTATAGACTACCTTGGTTAGGATTATTCTTAACACATTTTCACATTAACATTTACAACCATTATGGATTTATTATGGCCATTCATTATCATTTATTATTTATATGAGCATGGTCCATCATCGCATTCATTTCATAATCATTTGTTGGCTATAATTTTAATGTTCATTGGGTTCCCTTTCTAGTCATTTTTATATGATTATAATTTGCAATCAAAATTTTCTTTGGTCAATTCATAGATATTTTTTTATTCTCATCTTATTTTAGTTTTATCTCCTTGTACATATGGATACCATACTCAAAGACTTCAATGTCCTCTTATGTTTATGCCACATGTGCATAAAGTGATAAGGACTCTATCATACATTATACCATATAAATAAACTTCATAAGGGTGACTACCATCACCAATCTTGTATCAATATCTATTCTCATTGCATATTTTAAAGACTCAAATTTATTCATTAAGTGCTTCAAAATGTTTAATATTCACATCCTTACCTTTCTTAGCCTATTCTACATTATTTTCACTTTATATATCCATGAGAGTCTTCATTATTCTATTCACTACCTTAAAGATACTGCAAACATCATTCAAACATCCCTATTTTTCTTATAGGATCCTGTCAACCAATTCACAATTATCTTTCTCCTTGTGGGATAAGATTGAAGTACATAAATAGTGCCACAATATGGCCTTATCCTCCACACTCTAGTGGTAAATTTTAAAATTTTAGAGTATTTATATCGACTCTTATACATGATTTTATCAATATTGGTTAATAAAAATATTTTAATTATTCTTATATATAATCACATCAAGGCCTTTGTAAAAACATATATAAATCACTTGGAAATTCCACTTCACATTGAGAAAAATAGCGATAATCCTTCCCATTAATGTTCTTATTTATTATAGTAGTCACAGAAAAAGTTAGAAGCTATTTTATTATAGTTAAAATGTACTCATTTCTAAAGCATTCAAGTAAATCAATTTATTTTCATTCATATATAAAATATCATGATTAATAGACTCAATCTAGACTCAACAATACATTGGTTTGAGGTTCATTTGGGCTATGTAGAAAACTCTCACATTACAAAGGATTTTTTAGGATGGTTGTGCTACTACCATTTCTTGATTCCGTCTTTTATATTGGATTTGTTGTGAAAAAACTAAGGTTTTACTATTGGATGTTTTATGTGCATCAAATCATCTCCTATAATCAATCAAGCAACTATATTTGATGGATGCAAGCACTCAAACATAAAAATAAATTACACAATCATCCAAATTGTGGTTTCAATGTACCTTTGTCCATCTAGTGCTGATTTGTCTTAGTACATCACAAAATTCTTTTTCAGGTGCAACATAATTTAGAGATCCTTCTAGTTAGTTCTACATCTACATTCTACCTACATAACTAATTTAAATATATTTTGAGCTAGGTTTCCATATTCCAATAGAAATTACTATTTATAGATTTAAATATTTATTCAATTATTTAGTTTTTACTATAATTTCATTGTTAAATAAATAATAACATTGACTAAATAAGTCTATTGATAAGGTTCTTGCTTGTGTCAAAATTTTTCAAATAACACTCTGATGGAATAAATGAAAACCCAACCTATTCCTATTATATCCAGTATATAAAATTACGATCCATTCAAATACACTTATCTCTTGCACATGCTCTAAAATCATCATGATACATATATGTTATGAGTATATAAAGATGAATCACATTAATCAAATGCTTATTTATTATGACAATAAATAAAATCTCTTCTATTATCCAATATAATATCACCAAATAATATGTTTGATTATTGTCATGCCTAATCGTGTGTGTGTGTGCGAGAGAGAGAGAGAGAGAGAGAGAGAGAGAGAGAGAGTGAGTGATCAAGTATGACAATAATCATGAATAAATGAGATATCAATGAGTTTGACCTTAATTAATAATTAACCATGTGACTAAGCCAAATTGATGCAAGTCAAGTCATTAAAAATGACATATATTCATCTAACCCTTTTGTAATGAAAATATGCACAACTATTTACATTATAGTCAACAAGGTTAATTTAGGTACACATTTATTAAAGATACTTCTTAATTTTATGAATTTATAAAACCTCTAATTTAGGGATTTTATATGATTTAAGAAATAATAATAGTAATCTACCATTAGTGATGAATTTATTGAATTTCAATTGGCCACCTATAAATGAATATAACATATAAGGTTAGATTTTTATGGCATTCGTATCTCTTTTTGTAATAGGCATTGCCATGTATCAACAACCTCATATTAGTAAACTCTTATTGCATGACTATGATATGCACTTACCTCGATATCATGATAACTAATTAAGAAAGCATCCTTGCTTCCACTACTTATTATTGAACCTAAACTTGTGCCATCAAATCCAAAGAAAATCATTAGTAGTCACAAAAACATTTGAGGATAATTTTCCAATAACTATTTTAGACTTGCAACAACATCTATAATAGTTACATGATGCTATTATTATAGATCAACTAATGTGTTTTAGATCAAAACTTATAGGTACATGGTCATTTTAGTCTAACTGCATAAATGAAATGATAAATATGATCACATAATTAGGTTCCCCAATGTTTTTCTTCAAATAGAATACAACAGACATAGGTGGCCAAACCTACATAAAATCATGTCAAGTGGCACTCTATATTACCTACACAAGGATGATCATTGGAAAACCAAAAATATGATTGTAAATCCACATCTTAGATATTCATACATGGATAAAATATTTTCAATCTTCAATGAAGAAATACTAGATAAACAATTTCATAAATAAAATTATTCATACATGTATTTATAAACATGTATTTTTTTGGTTTCATTCCATTTAAGAACATGTGGAATCATATGTAATGATTTACATGTTTATAACTAGGTATGAATAGAAACATAGAGGATCTGCACACATACATGGATTTTGATGGTTATAAAATTCACCCAACATGGATGCATTTAATTGGGAAGACCCTTATCAACTAGATTCTACAAGGCTATTCTTTGATTCTTGTGTAATATCATGGAATCTCCACAACAATGACATAATCCATGATAGAATACATCATTCCTATCTAGATGATCCATGTTTTCTTGCCATAGAAGAAATATTTAGTGTTGATGTTCATTAAGACTATGAGGAACTTGTTAATCACATTCAATGTCAAACTAAATTCAATGTATCTACATGTTTACTAAAAAGGGGAATATTTATAATGCACATATAAATAACCATGGCCATTTCAAGTAAATTTTACCATGCTTGTTGATGAGGAAGGTCTCAAAATATACCTTCCAACATGTAATGATGAAATATTAAACATCCACAATACAATCATGTTTTCAATATGGTGTGTAAATGTTGATTGCTATCTAGTTATATCTTATCATGTTTTTATCAAATACATAGCAGAGTATGTTTCTAAACCTAAAAACCAAATTTTAAAGCTACAAAATAATGTTGAATAGAATAATAGTTATAGTTCCAATTGAATGCCAAATACTTTTTACATTTGGTAATCTTCTCATAGAAACCATTATTGAACATGATATAGGTTCACAAGAAACACTCCACATGTTAAAAGAGTTACCTCTATTGGTTTGTATCAAAACTTCTGTTACCTTGTATGTTGGCAAAAAATATTTAAACGTGTTTCTCAAAAAATAAGTGATGAAGGAAAACTAACTTATTTTGTTGATGTGTATATAAAATACCCTTCTTTTATAGATATATTACCACTCATTGAGGCAACTCAAACTTCGTATTTCAGCAATAATATAAAATATGAGCAGTGGAAATAAATAAAACTATAAGTGATGTTTACATATTCCCTTATTTTCTACTATGCCACTTCTTAATTCATTAGCATATGAAGATGTTTTTTATTAGAATTAATAATATACAAACCATTTTATAAAATCACAATAGACATTATTTTAACTACGCATGATGTTATTTCACATTGGCAACAATTAAAAAAAAATTATGTTCCATGGCATATTGAGTGGATATCTACAAAAAATCCTAACCATTCTAATTCAAATAGTGATATTTGTGACACTTAAGAACATGTAAATAGGTTAAAGTATAGATGCATGATTGGGAAATGTTATCTCACATGCATACATCAGGTGATAATAAAATTAATGACATCAACATGCTTGGGATCAATGACTTTGATCATAGACACAACTAGATTCATTATGAAGTGTTACTTCACCTACACATAACAACACCAAAATTTGTAGATTCTCATTACATAGTCAAGCAAATTACATGTGTAGAGCATACAAGTGGAACATTACCAATGAGACTATAAGTTAACCAAGAACATACCTTTAAAATGCTTTTACAACATTCTCAAAGAAACATGCAATATACACTAAAATTATTAAACAAATAATAACATGCACAAGTAAATCCTGGTTGATTGTTGTATTAAATGTAGTGTAGATGGAATTAAGGGAGAACTAATTCTCTATTTATTCTTCTCACTCCAACCAATGTTGTAACATTTATCATAAATGCTTCAATAATACATTCAATCCTTTAGATTCATATCCATGAAAGGAAGTCACTTGAAGGACATGCACTAACAATTTTAAAAGAATAAATGAAACACATTGAATATGTGCTCATTGATGAAATGAGATTCATAGGGAAAAATATGTTAAAAAATATAAATAGATGATTGTGTGAAGCATTCCCTCAACATGGTTACAAAAAAACATAATATAGAATACCATCTTATTAATGTTCATTGTGTCTCACCTAATTGCCACATAGCAGATTAAGCAAGGTTTATTCATATGTAAAAGAATGCAACTAACCAACCCAATGATTCATATTGAATGAGCATCCCTAAAATGTGCATTATAAAATATTATAATGAATATGCTCACTTAAAAATGGATTAACATATAGGGTATAGGTTTTATTCATATAAGGACAAAAAATATTCATTTTATACATTTAGAATAATAAAAACATTAACCTAATTAATTTATTCATAACTATCCCTCACATTAATCAAACTAATATTCATATTTCCTATTATCAATCCATACATTTTATGGAAATTAAAACATAGAATTTGTGTTAAAACATAGGCACACATTCATCATATCTTGTTTGTTAATTAACAAGCTTCATCACGTTCATCCTCACATATGAGTCATGAGATGATTTTATGCCATGATCCATCAAACCACCCACATGACATTTTCATGTAGTTCATATGTCAGAACTAAGGAATTCATCTTTCTACTCTATTGTATGCCACATTAACGTTCACCTTTAAATTATCTCAATTTGGTTGAACACTAATGCACTGTAATAATGTTCACCACATAAATATGTATGTCTTGAACTAAAGTCACTTGATTTCACTAAGAATCTATATGATGAAATATTCCTTGCTACTGTAAATCCTTGCAATGGATCCTTTTTCTACTTTAGTCAATGTTCTTCTTTTCTTAAATAACATGATCTAATATAACATTGTAATATGTTGTTCAAACCTTTC
>JARHVA010009395.1:145000-321193 GCA_037957365.1 Torreya grandis
ATGTTTTATTTCCATAGAATAAATATTTGATGTTGATGCTTAAGAATACTATGAGGAACTTGTTAATCACATCCAACATCACACTAAATGTAGTGAATCTACATATTTACAAAAAAAATAGGTTACTTTATAATGAATATATAAAGAACCATGGCCATTGTAGGTGAATTTAACCATATTTATTTATGATTAAGGTTACAAAACATATTTTCCAACACATAATTATGAAAGATTAAACATCCATAATACAAGCATACTTTCAATATGGCTTGCAAATGTTGATTTTTAGCTAGTTGTATCTTGTCATGTTTTTCTTGAATATATAGAAAAGTATGATGCTAAAGATGAAAATAAATTTAAAAATTACAATAATATGTTGACTAGAATAATATATATATATATTTATAATTTAATTCACAATACTTGTTGTATATGGTAAGTTTCTCACATTAACCATTATTGACCATGATATAGGTGCACAATAAACATGTCCCATGTTACAATAACTACCTCAAATAATTTATATCATAACCTTTTTTACCTTATCTATTCAAAAATAAATATTTAAACATGTTTCTAGAAGCACACGTGATGAAGTAAAACTACCATCTTTCAGTGATTTGTATATAAATCACCCTTCTTTTCTAGATACATTTACAATTATTGAGGCCACACAAACATGGTCTTCCAATATTAATATAAAATATGATTAGTGGAAACAAATAAAAATAGAATTAATTGATCTCATATCCCCTTGCTTATCTTTTGTACCACCTCTTGATTCATCAACATGAAGAATTTTTTGTTTAGAATTGATATTATACAACTATTTTGTAGCTTCATAATATACATTTGTTTAAATATGCATTACATTGTTGAACATTAGCAATAATTCAAAAATTTGTATGTTCCATGACATATTGAGTAGATTCATGTAAAAAACCCCAATAATTCTAATTGAAACATTGATGTTAGTGACACTTAAGAACATGTACATGTCATATTGTAGATGCATGCATGGGAAAAGTTATCTTGCATGCACCCATCATGTGGTAATAACATAAATGAAATCAACATTCTTGGGCTTTGTGACTTCAACACTAGCCATAATTATATTCATTAAGAAGTGTTACTTGGCCTGCACATGACAACACCATAATTTATAAATTATCATCACATAGTCAACCAAATTACATATACAAAGTACACAAGTGAAACAATGGAAACCAGACTATCAGGTTACCATGAACTTACCTTTAAAATTATTATCCATAATTCTAAAAGTAGTATGCAATATGCACTAAAAATATTATAAAAAAAATAATAGGTATAGGTATATCTTACTTGATTAGTTTTATCAGACCTAGTCTAGATGAAATTAGAGGGAGAAACAGTTCTCTACTTATTCATTTCACTCCAACCGATGTTGTAACATTTAATAAATGCTTCGACAATACATTCAAACCTTCAGATTTGTATCCATGAAATGAAATCACTTGAACGATAGGTGATAACAAGTTTTCAAGAAGAAATGAAACACATTGAATATGTCCTCATTGATGAAATGAGTTTCATAATGAAAAAGATGCTAAGCAATATAGATAGCTAATTGTGTGAGGCATTCCCTCAACATGGTAACAAAATTTTTGGAGGTTACATGATTATACTTGGTGGTTAACTTGGCCAACATACCCAATAAAATACATGTAAATGTAAGTAATAAATCCAATTAGCCACACACTTTGGAAAACATTTGACACAATTATAATATTACACACAAATTTCCAGCACTAAGGATGCACATAAATCAAAACTAGTAGTTAGAAATTTATTGATAAATATCAGAAATACAAATCAAAGAAAATAAGATTGGAATATGCTCATATCAAGAACATTGTCCTTTATATATTTATTATAACTCATAGATTTCAAAGTGTCAACACATTTATAGGCAACTAATAAATTGACAATAATGCATAACATGCAAGTGCTAAAATCATTAAACATTCTAATAGCAATATGTAAAGTAGAAAAAATAAAACAATAGATTACTCCAAATAATGAAATTAAACTTAACCAAATTATTCTTCTAGGTAAAGGACAAAATATTATGTTAAAATCCAATCTATGGGTGAAAGTAGGGTTGGTTAATGTGTTCAGTGGAGAAATAGTTCACATCATCTACCACACAAATTTTAGTACCCCTTCTTTGCCTATATTTATATTATTGTTTCCTTCACATCCAACACATGTTTTAATTCCTCTTGTTACATGGGGCAATCATCATCAATTTCCTATAAAAATGGCAAGGGTTCTAACCATAGATAAATCACAAGGGATGAATCTTGATGAAACAATAATAGATATCAACAATGTTGATCATCAAGGGTTGACCTTCATTGTTGTTTCAAGAGTGTTCTCTCTACTTGATGATTTTATCAAACCTTCATTCTCTTTTGACCACTATGACAGAATGAAATAAAATATATAAATTATTTTTTTATAAGTACAAAAAGCAAGAATCAATGTCATTGTCATTCCTCTTCCCATTAATTTCCTAAAATCTTTAATGTTTCTTATTAAACATTAAAAAAATGACTTGTTTTGTTGTTTCATGCTCCTCCTTTGGTTTTATGTGTCTAAACATAAATAGATCGCTTGAGGTTTTCCTTGTACCATGAGAGAAACTTCTAATTTACTTCATTTGAATGATGTCACCACACATTGGGTTTTTATAACATTTTGTGTTCGGGATAGAGTTTAACTCAAATATGGGGATTGACCCATGTTTAAAATTCCCATGATGTAATACATTATGTATGTTTATACATAATATTTACTATATCATAAGGGTCTCCCTACCATTGCATCATATTAGTATGGTAGTATGTAAATAATATCACATGAATCAACATATTATGTTAATATTACATACTAAAGAGAATATAAAGATAAAGAACATGACACCGTCTCATTATGAAAAAACATCTCCATGTCATATCATGTCATGGAAAGAGTCAGTAGAAAATATGATTTGTTTTCATTTTTGGAAAGGCGATTTTAAAATTGGATTGAAGAAAAATAAAAAATAGGTGAAGTAATATAATGTAATTTGTACTGGTTATGGGTCTAGTTATAAGCTTCAGAGAAACTGTTAAGTTGTGGAGCTAAAAGCTTCAACTGTTGCAGACATGGAGGAGGATGCTGAAGTTCTAGAAGTACCGGCGTTGGTAGTGTAACTGACATCGGTCACATATAGTACAGAAGGCAACTGGCATCGGCAGGGAGTCGGTCGACATCAGTCAGCACCAGGCAGACAGGGACCAACGTCGATCGCCTGTGGTAGTTCCAGAACTGATGTTGATGAACAGTCAGTTAAGTGAAGCGAGTGTTTACATGTTAAAGGGCTAATTATAGTCTTGAGCTGCGTGTCTAATTATTGTAATTAGAGATCTATTTTTGTATGAATGGGATCCTATTTAAAGACCCATGAGGCATGTATTGTAAATTAAGAAGGCAAGTAAAAGCATTGAAGCAAGGAAGCAAGGTCAAGGAGATCTACAGGGTGTAAGGTCAAGGAGATCAGCTGAAGTATTCAAGGAGGGGATAACAACTTAGGTTGTTGAGTTTGTTGTGGTTGAGCAAGAGAGAGAGGGAAGAAGGTCTTGAGGTGTGGCAAGCCTTTGAGGTGGAAGAAGAAGTGGCATCTTCTTTATTGTATTTTCTTCTAAGAGTATTTAATACAAGATTGTGTATTGTCTCTCAAATTCTTTGTTGTTTCAAGTTTCTAGTTACTTAATCATTCTAGTATAATTCCATGTTTAATTGCTTATAAGAAAAGTAATCAATTGTGCTTCCATTGGATAGGGGTTACTAACAGCTGGTATCAGAGCTACGATTTGCAGGGAGTAGGTTATTGTTTGATTATAGGTCATTCTCAGGGGTTTCTGATTGAGTGGGAGTTCAGCAATGGCAGAAGAAAGTAAGCTACGAATGGAGAAGTTTAACGGCAAGAATTATCAACATTGGAGGATGTAGATAGAAGATTATCTGTATCAGAAGGATTTGTACTTACCGTTGGGTGGGGTTGCATACAAGCCCATAGATATGAAGGATGAAGAATGGAGTGTTCTTGATTAGAAGGCTCTGGGATCCATAAGGTTAAGCCTTGCATCGTCTGTGATTTCCAACTTATCACAGTGCAAGACAACGGAAGAGTTGATAAAATCTTTGGCAAATTTATATGAAAAGCCCTCGGCTTCAAATAAGGTATTTCTTATGAAGCAGTTATTTACTTTGGAAATGCAGGAAGGTGGATCGGTACATACTCATCTTAGTGATTTCCATGGTTTGGTAAACCAGTTAGCTTCAGTCAATATTGTTTTTGATGATGAAGTAAAGGCTCTCTTAATTTTATGCTCTTTACCTGAAAGTTGAGATAGTTTGGTTATGGTAGTAAGTAATTCTGCGTCTGCTTCTAAAATCTTAAAAGTTGATGATGTTGTGAGTGTAATCTTGAATGAAGAAATACGCAGGAAAAGCATAGGTGAATCATCAGGGAATGCTCTAAGTGTAGAAATCAGGGGAAGGCAAAGAGAGAAGGTCGAGTAAGGGAAATCAAGGTCGAAGATGGGAAGGAGATCCGAATCCAGAGGTGTCACCTACTGGTTTTGTGGAAAGAGAGGACACACAAAGAAAGAGTGTTGGTTGAGGGATAAATAAAATCAACATGAAGGTAATGAAGAAGCAAAGGATGCAGGTATTGTGGCACAAGACGCTCTCATACTTTCTTTGGATAGTCAGATAGAATCATGGGTTTTAGATTCTGGTTTATCTTTTCATGCATCCCCAAACAGAGATTTGTTCCATGAGTATGTCCAGGGAGACTTTGGAGTGCTTTATTTAGGGGATGGTACACCTTGTCAAATAGTTGGCAAAGGGAAAGTGCAGCTGAAATTGCAGATGGACAACACATGGGTGTTGAAGGAGGTCATACATGTCCCAGTTCTGAAGCAGAGTTTGGTTTTTGTAGGAAGGTTGGGTGATGAGGGATGCACAGTAACCCTCATAGCGGATTCTTGGAAGGTTACCAAGGGTGCACTTGTTTTAGCAAGAGGTAAGAAAGTAGGTACTCTTTATCTATCTACTTTTAAACTGATTCTACTTCTGGTTTATCTACTTCAGCTATAGATTCAAAGATGTGGCTTAATAGGCTTAGTCACATGAATAAGAAGGGAATGGATGTTCTTGATTCAAAAGGTATGAGTTCAGATTTAGAAGGCATAGATCGAGTTCATTGTAGGAAAAGGAAAATTGATGCTTTTGATAAGAACAGGGAAGCCTTGGTGTTTATGGAGGAGATGATGGCCAGAGATTAGTCACAGGGGCTGAATAATTTTGAGCAGGGTAGTATGGATAGGGTTATGATCCAAGATGAGCTCGCGGATGAAGAATTCATCACTTACAGGAACACACAGTCACCAACATAGATCACTTGGAACCAACATTGGTCAGGCAGATACCGACATTGGTCATGTGCAGACCAGCAGGGTCGATAGAGTCAGGCAAGAGAAGTCTGACATCGGTTAGATAGGAACCAACATCGGCAGAGGGGACACTGGCATCGGCTAGGGAAACGACATCGGCAGTCAGGGTCAGTGTAGGGAACTGACATCGATCGGATGCAGACTGGGAGATGGCCGAGATCGGTCACTGGAACAAATGTATTGAAGAAAAATAAAAAATAGGTGGAGTAATATAATGTAATTTGTACTGGTTATGGGTCTAGTTATAAGCTTCAGAGAAACATCCCTATAGAAACATTGCCTGAGGCTATCTACCTAATCAAAGTATCCAAGAAACAATAAAATAACACTCTCTACATAAACAAACTCTATATATTAAAAAGTATGTTTATAAATTTATTATAAGAGTGCTAGATAGCTATAGTTAGTTAGTATTTTTAATTTATTATGGCAGGGATGATGTGACTTAATTATTATAATTTTTATGGTATATAAGATATTGGAATCCATTGGGTTAAGAATCATTAAAGTGTTAAATACTATCAATTAATTTGAAGGTCTAAGTAATGCCAGAAGGGATTATTTAGTAGCATACATTTTTGTAAGAAAACCTAGTGACTAGTGCAAAATATTGATGTTGAATCACATTTAAAGGTTGAGGATGTGAATCATATAAAACAAATGAATCTCAAGCACTCCACAAAGGAAATAATTTATAAGGTTCTTTAGGCTCTCTTCTACTCCTCTTACTCATGGTAGAAGTTTTGATCTCATCCTCCCCTTCCCCATCCCCATCCATATGATGGTCCCATGAAGACCAAGTTCTCATGTAATCCTCATGGTTGTTGATCAAACCCTTTCCACTATGTTTTGGTGATGACATTGATCTTAATGCAACATTTTCCATGACCATATCCTTTTTTGGATCAAGATATCTAATTGTATTGAACATTAAAATAAAAAATTAGATGAAATAACCAAGGAAAACCACACACCAGGCATGTTGATAATTGTATTTTTTATTTTTTTATTGTTACAATTATCCTATCATGAATCCATGGCCATATCTACAACTGAATCTCATAAATTTTAGTTACCCTTTAACTCTTAGGATTTTAGGTGACCTGATAAAAAATCTCCCATTCAATATATGACTAAAGGAAAGAGGATAAATCAAATTCTATGGTCTTAAGATATGTAACAAATGGTTTTCCTGACTAGGATTTAAGGCTTTTGAATGAAATGTGTGGAGCAGATGTAATATCTTAGAGTGCCAAGGTTATAAGATTATAATCCCACAATAAGATATGGGAAGGAATAGTTTGTATCTTCTATTTCACTTCAATATTTCATTCCCTATGAGTGTAACATCCAAGTAAGAATAAGTTGCATACCTTGCATTCCCTAGGAGCTTAACATGTAAATAAGTTATGTATATGACACATGGTCTACAAAAATAGAGAGGCAACTACATTTACCATATGTGGTAGAGGAAATTTTTGTAGAATTCCCAGCTTTACCACCTATGAGAGAGGAAAGTTTTATCAAAGGTCTAACTTTTCCACCTATGGTAGAAGATAGATTCATAAAGTTGATTCCTTTCTTCTCCATGTTGGAAAATATATTTTTTAAGGTGTCTTATGTATGCAAACTTACTATAAATAATGAGGACACTCTAATATTTTTTATCAAAGAGGAGGCAATTTTTTCATTAGGTAAGAGGTTAATTTATTAGGAGGAGATGAGGTGGCATCATATAACAAAGCAATGATGCCTTCTCCTTCACCAACAACATTTTAGAAACACATAGAATGTAATTTTGTTTGGTGTACAGAGGCCATATCATCAATGAAACTCTTAGATTCATGCTTTCCACCATAGAATTTAATTCATAATGAATCATGAAAGAATCTACAACTAGATGGGAAAGAATTTGATGCATCATTGTGGGGACTCAAAGGTCTCTACATATGTGAGCCTTGATAGCATCCCAAGAATGTCCCTAATATGCTTATGCTTAGTAGAATCATGGCTTGCTTATATCCTTATGCATGCTTCTCCATATTGAATGATCTCATTGAATATTGGCCTCTCATCTACTTGGATTATCTACTGCTTCCTCTAGGCTATAAATTCACAAGATGTGACCACATGGAGATATCTTGGTCCTTTGGGTCTCATATGATTTGGGGATAATTTATTGCTTCCCCACAAGGTCAGGTTATTATTGATTGAAAGGAACATGGAATCTTTGCATTTGATCTATCTTTGGGACTTATACCATCATGGTCATCAAGGGTCTTTATAAATGCTAGGACATCCAAGACACCTAGTGCACACCAAAGATTCTAATATGTGTCAGGTTAGGAAACTCAATAAGTGTTGTACAAGTAGCTCAACGTATGTTTATGGTGTGGCATTTGGGGATTAAAAAATTTATATATGGCCATTATGATTCTTGGTACAAATAAGTATCGTTCACCTTATTTTTTCTAGAGTCATGGTATTTTTTTCTTAAATTTAGTTTCTACACACACACACACACACACACACACACACACACACACACACACACACACACACACACACACACACACACACACCCGTGTGTGTGTGTGTGTGTGTGTGTGTGTGTGTGTGTGTGTGTGTGTATTTAAGTTTTTGATTTTTTTGGTAAGTGTTTTCTTTTCATTTGTACAGTAAATTACCCTTTTAAGTGTAATATGTGGTCATCCTGATGCTTGAGAATTAAACCTACCAACCCTCCCTGCCACTTGGGACTAATTGCCAATCATTGACCTTTTTTCTCAACTGATGACTCCTCTACTATGGAATTCACATTGTACCAATAAATATTCCCCCTTATGCACCAATGTGGCATGCACTTTGAAAAATATTTGGTACTCACTTCAACCATAACAAAAGAAACAAGATAAAATCCATAACCTCAATGTATTTCCCACACATTAGCATCATTACAAAGTGTGTTTGATATGGTCCCTTTGGTGTATGATATCACATAAAATTTGATGTCATTTATAATCATCATCATTGCTCAGATCGCTTTAAAATATTTCACCACTTGTAAAGAATGTATGACCTGACCATAATTTATGTAGGTGTCAATATATTGGTAGCATAGATAAACATAAGTTACAGTATAGACATTGAAACCTCATTATCTTCTCTACATATCATTGTGATTATAGCGCTTACTTGAATAACTAATGAATATTGAGCCATCTTCTAATAAAATCAGTACCATGTTGCCCTTGTTGACCCTTCACAATAACAAACATCTAATAAAAGAACCTTCAACCTTGGAAGCTTTGTACCCATTTTTTATGGATGTAAGTATGAAAAATCTAATAGTTACCTTAAATTTGGATAATCCCAACAGAAACAAATGTAATCTATCACATAGTGATTGGACAAAGAGGCTATCTTTTTTTGTGAATTATGCAAGCCATTGTAGACTAAAGCATTGCATGGCAATTTAGTTTTTGATCAGTTTTCCCCCATAATTACTTTACACAAACTTATTTTGACATCCAAATACATTCTTAGAGATCATAAAAGTTTTGAATTATTTCAAGGTGAGTTGGATGATGATGGTGGGAAGTAATGGAAATGCATTTAAGGTGATGGACTAGAAGAGACTTAGGTAACTATGCACCATTTAGAGGCTTCTCTTATGAAACATAATAGGTTTTCTTAATTTGGATTTGTTAAGGTTTTATTTTAGTAAAGTGAGGTTATTTAAATTTAAAGAGTGTGAATTTGTAATAGGACCTCACTTCAAACTCAAGATAGTTCACCTTGTGTCACCTTTTGTGCACAAAGTGTTAAACCAAAAAAAAAAATGTTTTAAAATTTTTTAAAGACCTTTAAAAACTTCTTTTTTTAGTGCTCCCTTAGATTTTATTTTTTGATTTTTTGATTTTTCACCAAGAGGGATAAATAAGATACTTAAGAAGACAAACTCTTATTTTGTTGTTTCATTTTCTTCCAAGGGTTCAAGTATGGTGTTTTTGTATGTTATTAAAATAGATGTAATTTATCTAGTATAAATATATTGGTAGCATAGACAAATAGAAGCTACAAGATAGATTTTGGTACATCAAACTCTTATCCCCACATTAGCACCATTACATCACTGATTCGAGCAGACATCATACATGGATCCCCACCGTAATCTAATCAACTCTCATGACATGCTTGTTCACCTTTGGCAGTAGAAAATGACCAATCAAAGATGTTTGCATCCTACAAGATGCATACCCAATTAAAATGCGTGCATAGTATCATGTAATTCCATGTTTGGTGTACAAAATGGTTCCTTTATTGTATGATATCATCTGAAATATTTCGCCACTTTCATGTTTGGTATGGCATTGCCCAAAGTAAATTTTAGTGGCCCATATAGAAATTAACTTGTCTTTTTTTAGTGAATCTCTAAGTATGTGTTTCAAAACTCTGGGAAAGATTAACAAATTGTGTTTAGGTGAGAAGATGAATAGATAGGTAAATTATAATAGGGTGTAGAAGCTAGATGGGTGTACCTCTATATAGAAAACCTGTAGACAATTCCTTCATTACTTTCCTACTACTAAAAATTTTCATTATAAGTATACGTGGGAGTGTTTATTTGCATATAGTGATGAATAAACTCATATTGAATTTTGATGGAGTGGTGAACTATTTATATGTATGAACTTTATTTTAAACAATATGTAAGTTGACTTATAAAACTAACTTACACCCAAATAGTTTAAGTGAATCCACATTATTCAACAGCTCTTAAAATAGCCAAATACCAATTTTTAAAACCAAAGTATTCATGAATTAATAAAGAATATAAATTAAAATATATCTTGGCATTGCTCTTCTGAACCCCATTACCATTGTTCAAGCTCGTTGTGAGATGAAATGTTTCCTCCCTACATAATTAATTATCACATCATATGAAATAATACACAACCTCATTTTCCACAATCACCTCCACCAAAATATAAAACTATTTTATTTTTTTTACTTTATACACAAAAGATGAGACTATTGTTAATAATCATAATATAATATAATATTAATAATTATAATATTAAAATATATTAATATAATATATATTATAATTATATATAACACATATTAAAATTAGATATTATATAATATTATTATATTTACATATATTTTATTGCAAGAATATTATTTATATACATTACAGCATATACTAATAATAAATATATAATAATTATATTATTAAAAAAATTAATATTATATTTATATATAACCCAACTACTATGCAATAACAAAGAACCAATTGCCTTGAAAAAAGAGTAGACACTTATAAGGAATACAGGTTGAATAAGATTCATGATAGGGATGGACAAGTTGGAGGTGTGGCTAATTCTACGCACTGTTTTCCTTTACATGTTCTTGATTGGCATATGACATTATCGGTGAAGATTCGCGTCTCGGACGCAGAGGCAGTGCATCCTAATGAGCTCGACGAGGAATTTGATCCCTTTCCAACTTCAAAGGGTTCGAACATTTTGAGGATGAGGAATGATAGGCTGAGGAGTATTACAGGCAGGATGCAGATTATGGTCGGTGACTTGGCGACGCAGGGGGAAGGTTTTAATTTTGTTCTGCGAACAAGAAGCCCAAATTCCCAGTCTGCTGCTCCATTTTGGCACTTAGTTCAAATGAACAGTCGAGATGGCATTTTGGTTTGAGAAGATCCACGATCTCACAGACCACTATTTAACTTTTATTTTGAGCAGAAATGTCGATATCAATTGTTTTGTACTCCAATTAATTATTGAGTTTGTACTATGCGAAAGCATATGGTTCTAGGCAGATCTGATGTATAAGTTTACTGTATGTTAGTGGACCTTGTGAATTATGTCTCTATATTTTATTCTGGAACTTATACAGGGATGATTTGTATAGTGAGGTGGACCCTGTTTTGGCAATCCATTTGCTTTTGAGAGGGTTCCTTTCCTTCGTTAATAAACAATAGATACTGAATTTCTGCCAATTCAATGATTTCTGTTTTGTGTTCGTCTGGCATTCAGGTATGATTACTTCCCACTGAATGATTTGATCAGTTAGCAAGCACAAATGAGATTCTTAATATATTGCTTCCGTTTTTTTGTGGGGTGATAGGCCTTCTGATTGGGAATGTCCAATTAAAACAGCCATCTGTTTCAGTTTTTTTTTCCTGTGTTTGAAGCCTTAGTATAATTTCTTTTACACTTTTCGATTGTCTATTAAAGAGAGTAAAATAAAATAAATAAATTTCTTACCATTAATTTTTCATTGTAGACAAATGTTTTAATCCTTAAATAGCTGGCTCAATTGTTTGTGTTTCCATTGTTGCATCTTAAAATTGGATGGTTAGCAATTGTTTGGTGATTTTAGTTTTATAAAAATTTGTTGAAGACTTGTTTGTATGTCGTTTGAAGATGTTCCCTCCTTTTGGTCTGAAGTTTTGTTTGTATGTTGTTGAAAGACATTTCGCTATTTGGTCTGACTTGCATTGTATTTAAGAGTTTAAATAAATTATGTTTCTTTAAGATGTTTCTCTTATGCTACACGTTTTCATAGTAGAGTATGCTAAAGCATTCCAAGAGTTTAATACATAAATGATATTTTACTACAACCTCTTGAATTTTGCAGCCTTGAGAAAAGTTTGCATATTGTAACACTGCAACTCTGTCGAACCCTTCAATTCCTAATTATATTAAGCAAATTCGGATGGAAAAGAAAAAAAAACCGCAAGACATGCATACACATATCAGTCCCAAGTAAACAGAATTCTTTTTTTTAGATTTTTAAGTATACGTGAAATAAATCTAAGAGGCTGGCGTCCCAATAACAAACGCCTCCGACTATAAACGCTTTAACCGTCGATCCACGGTACACACTTGAAGGATATTACCTTGCGTTTATAAATCCCATAACGGGCTCCACAACATCAATGGATCCACCACCTCGTAAACATTATCTTCAACCGGTGGTGATGTAGATGTGGTTATATCAGTGGTATATAAGACATTTTGAGCATCCTGAGATCCATTGCTAGAGAGAAGCACAAGCTGGTCATACTCGCAACGCATGTTCTTGAGGTCTTCTTGCGTGGCGGCCAACTGGGCTTCCAGCTCAGCAATACGCTTCTGCATTTGATGGATTGTTCTTGCACACCCATGTACGGGGTCGTCCACTCTAGCCGTGGCTTCATAAACCATGCTATTTACCGCATCTCTTCTTTGTTCCGCCGTAAGACTCTGAGGCAACATCGCATCAAAACCATGAGTTACACATGGATAAAACCACTCTACATTTTCTCTTGTTTTGTTATGAGAAAAGTTTATAATGAATTATTAAAATGTTGGGACACCTATGGAATTCGATAACCATAATGCAAAATCATTCCGACCGAATTGTATCCACTAAATAAACCCATACCTTAATAAAAAAGAGGAGTTTTAATTTGAAAACTATAATAAATACAGGCTTTGAAATCCTAAAACATATTGTCGGTGTTCTAAGGATTAATTAGTTTCGCCGTGGAACTTGTAAAAATTTGAATTGGTAAACGGCGATTATGGAAGAGACAAATGAACACAGATCTTCCATCGATAATTATGGAAGGATTCGCATCCTTATAATTATGGATAGTAGTTTCCAGAATACGTTAGGATTCTATTGTCGATATGTTTGTACTGTAGTAGTGATTGCCTCTATTGTAGCTTTGGTCTGTGCACCAATCCAATGGATGACTAACCACCGACCGTCCGTCCATGTTAAAAAATATCATCTTTTGCAACATGAAAATTGCCCATCCATATTAAAACGTGCAAAGTGAACGCCGACCTTAAATCTAACTGAAAACATCGTTGAGTAACTTAATTCAACATTCATACAAAGTCCACTGACTGAACAGATTTCAGGTGAAGAGCCGGGATTGAACCCACAGGCTGTTTAGCTCACCACACTCAAATATGGTAAACCTTATGTGTGTTCAGGATTTATAAGATCTACTAACTGAACTTGACTAACATGCAAATATGGGTAATTGCCAGCAATTCAAACAGGACATAACCAACTGGCCGGCACATATATAGAGTATGCAATGAAACTTCTAAATGATTTTATACACAGAAAAACTGCCGCAGAAGCCCATAGCAAAGAACGAGGGAGCATGAAAAAAAAAGAATCAACACACATTATCCATACAAAAAAGTTCATAACGAAATCCCGTAGATGAAGCACATATGCTTTCACAGCTTATGAATAAATATAAAAACAGGCTTTTGGGTAAAAATCTGTAATTTTTTTTTGCTGATCAACATTTCGGATCGACACTGAGGATGATGGAATGTGATCAGAAATGTTGGATCAATAAAGATTTCAAACTTATGTTATACAAAAGCCTCTTTTTTAAAAAGAAATGTATCTTAAATATTAAAATAGAGCAGTGAATACATTTGCTTTACAACTTTGCAAAATCCAAATATCTGCTACAGATATGTACCGTGCATATCTTAAACCAAGTCAATGAATTCAATATCCATGTAGAAATTTAGAAGATATATAGATGCTATAATAAAAAAATTATAAATCTGTTTAATATATACAGAAAAACCATTTAAACATTCAAGGAAAGGGATACAGGTTGATTTATCTTATGACATGATAAAAGTCGTCTAATCTACTGGCAAATAAGAATTAGGAAAGCAAGCATACTTGAAGCTGTCTGACGATATGGCTGGTTCCGAACACACTCTGCACGATGGCAAACTTGTGTGGATCATCTGCTGGAAAATGAGGAGCCAAAATACATTCTTCAGAACATTTTTTGCGTTGCACTCTACAAGCAGAACAAGCGGGAGATGGCGTGTTTCTTTTCGCCATGTAAGAATATAATCGTCTCTACACGCACTCCGAAGGGAGTATTATTATAATATTGCCCAGGTTGCAAACATTTTCCTGAAGATGTAAGCGATAAATCCGGTGCGTGACGTATGAAAACTTTACATCGATCTTCGCCTTCGCCACAGCTTCTTCCGTCACCTTTATTGGACCACCTTCGCCGTTCATTGAATGATGTTTGAATTTGTATTACTGCTTTTACACTTTAAATTGCGAAGAGCGAAACGGGTTTCGTTCATTTAGCTGGGCCCGACACTGAAGAACTTTTTCATTGCAATCGATATTTTTTTGTTTTATGTGAGATTAGAGTCTTTTTGAGGCAGACACTACCGATTACACTTCCGTCACTCCACGATAGGCTGAGAAAGAGACGCTCGGAAAATAAATACATGGGCGAAGGAGAATGCAACAAAAACTGCCATCGCAATTACGCTGTAATGAATGGTCGGTACCATGTTTGAAAACATAAGGCACGGAAGGATATCGCCTACAAGCTTATTGTCGTAGAGTTTTTTCTGTCACATCAGGGCAAGTATTGTTTTTAAGGTCGTCTTCACATAGGGGACTTGTATATATATTTTAAATAAATGTATATTAAGATGTTGAGAAATATTATTCTCTTGTCATTTACATTGAATTTGTGATAGAATTTTAGAGAATGACATTTCTTCACATTTTTTTCATAGAATTATTTAAGATGTGCATGCTTGTGTAAATGTGCAAGTATAGCATCTTCATGTGTTACTTCAAAAAAAGAAAAGATAAATTTTTTCTTTTAATTAATTTAATATGCATTTTACGGAATTCAAATTAATCCAATGCTTAGCAACACATTCACCTAAATCTCACACCTACTCTCATAATGAATATTTTATTTACATCTATTATTAATCCCTTTGAATTAATATGAATGACCTACCGAGTCTGCCTCGGTTTGTCAATTGCCAATACTAGGGTATGATCTTGGCCCTATGGGTTATTAGTGCACAAAGATAACTTCTACAAGGTCACCCTTTTTCTCTTATCTATGTGGCAAAGGGATCAGTGTAGTTGTCTCATCGTGACAAGTATAAAAAGGTGAAATAATTATTTAATTATTTAGTTTAATGCATGGACATTAGGTCTAATGCCAACAACTATCTGTAACTTACAAATATCACCCAATATAGTATTGGTAATTACTTAAAGGATTATAGAGTTTCACAGAAAATTATTGTTATATTTGTGAACTTTGATGGTTTGACAAGCAAAACAACCATTAATATTTAACAAAGTGTTTATAGATCGATATGGTTGACTGAATCATATACTTGATTAACTAAGTGATGCCATGTCCCTTTGTTTTGATCCTAGTTAAAAATGAAATCATTTCATGTAACCATGGTTAAACCTGGGATTTCAAATACAACATATGCACTTTATTTGTGAGAAATCATCTTGATGACACTTGATTAATAGCGTTTAGTTCATAAGCTTGCTAGGGCAGCAATGTTGAGATATGTCAAGTTATACCATATCATGTGGCATTGCGAATGGGAGACACTTGGCTTTGAGTGAGCGCCACATCCTTTAAATTAAGAAAAGGGGTGAGGTCAATCCATGTGGTTAGAAGTGATTGCCTTGTATGCCCGCATTTTGTCCAATGTATATACCTTAGTTAAAAATTGTGAAGTTATACTAAACAAGAGTTTGAAAATTGGGAAACTCGGAGGGACTCACAATCCCATACTCCTCTAAATATATTCGGACTAACTTTGTGACTTGGTGACTTTACTAGTGTTTGAATGCACAAAATAATGACATGTGGCACAGAATGGCTAAGCTAAACATGTGCCTTACAAACTTTAATAAAATATATTTTGCAATGCCATGATGATGAGTGGCGCTCGCCTAACTACATAAAACATCTGACTACTTGGCAAGATAGGAAATCATGATGAGTGGCAGAGTATGCACAAGTTAGTGATCAAACTAAATATAGGCTACGTAGCTTGCCAAAATATAATAGAGTTAAATTTGAATTGTCCAACTTGAAAAAAAATGTATACGACCAAGTTTAAATAAGTACAAAGGCAACTAGCTAAGTCCTTAGGTCATGTCTTACGTGCAAAAATATGTGGCCAAGCCTTCGATCTACATATGAAAGGGACGTCCTCAACCAAACCGTAATAGGATGAAAATCCAACCTATTATTGAATAATAAAGTTCAATAATTTGCTAACACGTGTAAATATATATCTAGCTTAGCTAAATTTAATGTATTTAATAAATAAGGATATATCAAGGTAAATCTAAATCAATTCATCGTGAAAGCTAAGGTCAAAGCCATGTGGCTAAGCTAAAACACATGTGACTAAGACCTATATTCTACTTCAGCATATGATGCAAAAAATTAATAACCTTCCATACGTATATAGATTAAATTTTGTGATTGAATTAAGACACGCGATCAATTCTTGATGAGTGTGAAAATGGGCAATTAGTTTCTTAAGTTCAATAACGAGAGTAAGATATGATACCAAAATTTCAAATGCAATATTATCAAAGGAAATAGATAAAAAATATTTCCAAAGGGTTATTTTCTACCTATAATTCTAATGTATGAAATTCCTTACTCAAAAGGGGCTTATTATCTCCATCCACAATGGATCCACACCAAAGCATACTTAGTGTAAGTCTAAGTAACAATTCACATAAATAATTCATCCAATCCTCGTCATGAAAATGAGCAACAATCATATCTTTGTCAAAGTATTCAAAAAATGATGGAAATGTATAGCATAAAAAGTATTTTGCACTTTGTTTATTGATATACCCTTATGAGAAATTTGAATAAGTTGCATGGGTCTAACTTAGATCTCATTCATCGTTAAGGCCTTCCTTTATTTAATAATGAATAATACTAAATTTTATTCCAAAGTCATTTTATAATGATGTGAATTTAAAACAATAAGGACATCTTATGAACATTATGGTGCTTAGTAAAGTGAATGGTAACACTTAATAAAATCCCCATGTTAAGACTGATTATCTTATTATTCATAAAATGAAGTCATATAAGTGTGTTGCATGAAATTGACTAAACAAACATTTAAATATTTATCTTATTAATAAAGAGATTAAACTTTGCAATATTCCTTGCCTTATAATCCCATTTAGTTTAATTGATAACCATATCAAGTTTTATAAAACACAATAATAATAAAATAATATATTATATTCTTTCTTTGAAAAAAATATTAAATTTTACCCAAATCACATTTAGGAATCTTATTTTAAGGTCATCCATTCATCTCTAAGGCTATTCCCAAATGCTTTACATAAATCACATGCTAATGTTCTTAGAGATACAATTATTCATCAACCTCACTTATAAGGTAAAATATATAAGGATAGTTAAACTATTCTAAGTGCATCTCAAATTACAGATCAGTAAATCCATCAACACACATATATCCTATGTCAAAGACAATACAACCTCCCTATAGTATTTAATCACCAATGCTCTATATAATTGTTAGCTTGGTTATAGGACTTACTCATTCCTTTAAATATATTTCTAGGATTGCCTTGAGAGAGAAAAAGAAAGGTCAAGCTCTATAATGGAGAGATGAAAAGTTGCACTCTATTGATGGTGCTTCATGGTTGATTCCCTCTTTCTTAGTCCCCTTTACTTCCTTGGTGATTGTATGTTCAAATGCATATTGGTTGTAAAGGCTTCATGGTGAATGTTTCTTTGATTTTATGCTTCTTGGTTAAATTAAGTATATTTATGCTTTTTTCTTTGTTTTCCTATATGATGCATTGGTAGATTGCATCCTCATGTCTTGGTTTATGTGCATTTTTGTTCTCTTCCCCTTAATCCATTGATACTTGATAGATATTAGGGGTAAAAATAATTAATGGTGGTGGCATATGAAGGAAGGAGAATGAAGTGTTTTGAACCATGTGGAGTGTCTCACCGATGAAAATTTATTGTTGAGAAGGGTTGTAGAAAACATAGTGACAATAGAAGTTTTTTAGTGAAGTTTTATGGTAGGAATATTTTGATAAACATTCACAAGATGCATAATTTATTGTTGGCCCAAGCAGTATGTTTGAGGATGGAGAAGGAAGAGGCAGTGAAAGAGAGGATGGTAAGTGTCCTAGTTCTTTTAAAACCCTTTCTTTACTTTTCAATTTCTCTATGGAATAATATTTGATTAGGGAGGAAGATTGGTTAAAAAATATTGTGGTTTTTTTTTTTGAATATAAATGTTCTCCCTTTAAGGAATTTCTTTTATGATTGATTAATTTCAGTATGGTTCAATAAAATGGGTATCTATGGTAGTTTCTACATAATGTTTCAAAAAGCGTTTTTTCAAGTTCTTTTTAAATATTCGAACATGTAGAGAAGAGTCAATAATAAAGCCCTATAGAATGTGGGACACTCATTATTTAAAGTGGTTCCATAGAATCCTAACTTCTAAAGTCAATACCTAGTGTTAAAAATGGCACCTAGTTGGGTCGACATTGAAAATGTCCCCCTCCAATTATGGAATTGCGTCCCTAAATCCCTTCTACCCTTGGGAGAGGTGGTTAGGGTAGAGGACATTGCTGACCAAATTTTGAGCCCAAGTCAAAACTGGTCACCCCTATAGGTTGAAACTTCATATATGTGTCTAATGTTTATTCATGGTCTCTAGTGGTCTTATATAGTCCCATATGATCATATTTGTCTTTATCTAGCATTGTCTAAGTTATGGTCTTAGGTTCATTTATCTAATTGTATGATCAATCATATGGTCAATCTCATCTTCGTAAAGGGACACTTTACAAGATCCCATATGTACACTTTTCAATAAGATTCATAATTGTTTCCTTCAATTGCATGGTGTATGAACTGTAAGGATAAATGGGAGATGATTATGAATCATGGAGATGCCTAATGTGTGTGTGTGTGTGTGTGTGTGTGTGTGTGTGTGTGTGTGTGTGTGTGTGTGTGTGTGTGTGTGTGTGTGTGTGTATTCAATTCTCTATAAACACCTCACTATCATCACCAAGTTGTTTCCAACTGACTAGATACTCCAATTATCTACTCACAAGGATTATGCATAAGAGGACTAAAAGATGAGTTGAGGGTGACTTGAGGCATGATTAGAAGCTCTATGAGCCTTCAAAGAGTAAAAATGAAGATATAAATTGGTTTTACTAGTTTTAAGATTTAAATAACTCAAAAGAGTGGATTTTCTTAGCCCTAAAGTAAGTAAATGAGAACTACAGGCCTCAAGCCTGTAGGTCCCCATTTATGACCAAGGTCAACCTCAAATCAACATTAGAAAAAGCTAAATCTTTAAGACCTAACCCCATGATAGATTAAACATGGCACAGATCATCAAATAAAACTAAGGCGATTACATAGTCCAATGAAGGATAATGGATTGATTTGGTAGTCTTATGACACCTACAGGTCTGTATAGACCTCTAGGGTAAGTTGAAGGTGACATAAGACTTTTCTAGAGACTTTTTAATGGCTTGAAATAATGATAAGGAGGCGTAGTAGTTTGATAGTGTTGAAAGAGGTTCAATAACCTGAGAAAGTGGTTCCTTGCAACCTACACAGTCAAGAATAGACATACAAACCTCAAGCATGTAGGTCCTTAATTAGAACCAAAGTCAACATATTTTTAGCACAAAGCAAGCCAAAACAAAGTCTTGAATTTGAATATCCTAACCTAGGTGAGTATAAATAGTGACAAAATCCTTTAGAAATAATAAATTGACTTGTATAGTCAATATATTATTAAAGGTCAAATAGACTGACTTGATAGTATAAGAGACCTCTTGCAGGTACCGTGAATGGAAAGAGCAAGTGATAAGTTATCTTGAAAAACATTTTAAGAAATAGATAGAACCTATAGACTTTAGATTGAACTATTTTTGGTCTGGTTATTTTAAATTATATTTAAAATGAGGTAATTTTAAACTCCTACACACAGTTGATGACCTTAAAGGGATACCTATAGGCTACAAAGGAGCTTAGTCTAGACTAGTTCTAAGTCTCAAAAAAGGGAAGAGGTGTTTATGATACACTGAGATCTATCTCAATCATAACATGAGGTCATAAGGTCACTTTGAAACCAAAGGGAAACATTTCCAAAGGAGACATTAAAGTAATTTGATCAAACTAGGTTTCAAAACCCGGTACACATTTAGATCCCAGCTAGTCTTGAAGAAAGTTTGGTGTTTTGAATCCTCTATAAGCATAATTGCACTTTGGAATTTGGTAAATAGGGTGGTTGTGAGTGTAATAATGAACATGATAACTTTAATTCCATAAAATCAATGGATATAGTCACTATTTTATTTCAGACATGGCCCATTCCTTTAAAAGGTGGCAACCATGAGACCAAGAGAGCTTTTTGGACTCAAAGAATGAAATAAGTTTCCAGACATCATGGGAGGATATTTAGGAAACATAAAAAAATTAAAATATTTTAAATACACCTCTAGGTGGAAACAAACCTTTGGATTCATCCAAATTCCCTTGAGGGCTAGCAAGAAGATGACAAACCCATACCTCCAAGTACCTTGACTGGTGTACCATGAGCATACAGTGGGGTAATAAGTAATATTATATCATGTGGAATAATTTTGGGAGTTTTTTTTAAGTTTTATAAACTATTTCCATAAATGGAATTGAGTCTTGAGACCCAAAACTTAAATTTGACCTATCTCATGCTCAAAAAGCACTAAACATGCCACTCGAGGAATAACTTTAGATGTTCATACCATAACACACACTTTGTATGGGAGGTTGAGCCATTTTGGGTATATAAATAAGTTTTTAAATAATTTTTTAAATTGGTATGATTTCAATTAATTATTTATTCTCTATAACAATTTTTAAGACCCCAAACAGGGCTTAAACCTCTTGTAAACCCTGATAATGACCAGTCATGGAGAAAAAACCTAAAATGCACATAAAATATAATAATTTGATACTAAAAACTCTTATAAGTTATTTAGGACTCCAATTATATTCTTCACATGTATTTTTATGCTGATTTAACTTGAATGAATTTCTAAAAATGCATTGGTTTTGCATGTTTTTGGTGTTTTACAGGTCTTTTGAGAAGGGGAGAGCCTCCCAATCATGGGATGAGGTCATTTAGGAGTTTTTAGATGAAAAAAAATGGTTTTTTAGGAATTATAACATATTTAAATACCATAAATGTATTTTTTATGAGATGAAGAAGATGCACTTGAGTTTTGGGCCATTTAGAGCAAGCTAGGCATGGGAAATAAAGAGTTTCAAGACACCTGTGTATATGAATGATGGAATGGAAGATTAGAGAATTTTTAAAATGAATTTCAGATGTTAAATTAATTTTATAATATAATTTCAATGTTAATTCATTTTTTTAATGTTCATTTGTCACATTTTTCATGCAAAGGATGACAATTTTCAAGAAGCTCGTCAAAGTGTTAAGCTAATTTGTAACCCCTATGCCACTTGGAAGGTTAGAGATGATTTAGGAGTGATAAACATGGCCTTAGACTTATATTTATAGTATATCATAACTCCATTTATTTTTTTAACTCTCATGGAAACTTTTTACTTCTTCTCTATTATGCCCCCCCTCTCTCTCTTCACCATTCATAATATAAGCAATGACTTTTGGCTATGTTTATAGATCCAAATATCGTATGACGATGTTATTATGGTTTGAATACTTGTGTTTTACTTTGAATAAAATATTTAAAATTGGTTTTGAGTTCTAAATATTATTTTCTTTGTGTGTGAAGTAGTGCATGTCTAATGACAAGTGATAGTCTTCTATCCTTATGTTAAAATTACTCTTTCATGTTTTGCAATAGTAGTTTGCTCTATAATAGGTCACATAAAGTGTAATTAGTGTCTTTATTTGTATCTAATTGTAAATGAAAGCATTAGCGTCTATAATTAGACCTCTTGTTCATCTACCTTAAAGAAGTGCATTGTATATCACCTTCATGTTTGAAATACTTATTTAGAGAAATCTAGGGTGTTGAATTTAGTTTTATGAGTCATATTTATAGTGAAATTACATGGTATTATATTTGAGATTATATTAGTGTATCTCCTCATTAAGATAGGTTTATTTTATGTTCTTCTTATCCCTTTTCATCCAAACAATCTAAGTAGTATAGGTGATGAGCTACAATAGATTTATCAAGGGAGCTAGCCCTTCGATTTAGAGGTTTACCCTTGTAATAGATAACCCACAATTATATGGGTAATCCCATGTTATATTCAATTTATAAAAGGATTCAACTACCTCTCTAAGGGTGCAAAATTGATTAATAATAGTTATGGCACACCCAGTGGGATAATTATCTCAAACACTTCTTGTTAAAGGGTATGTTAGTCTTGAAAACATCATAGCTGCATAAGTGTTCCTCACTCATCGTTTGGAGACTCTATTGAAGGTATAACATCTGGTTACAGACCAATTTCTTATTCATGTTATTCATGTTTCATGGTTCTTACTAGGTCAATTGTTGACCTAGAAGTAACCATCCCACAAATCCACCCTTTCATCTTGAATTTCCTCTTAAAGTTCAATATCATAAACCTATCTTTACATTTGAGAATCCTGAAGAAGAAATTGAAAACTGAGAAGGTTTTCAAATTCAAAAGATAAGAGAGTGAAGAGGAATTTGAAGGTAACATGGATAAGCAACATGATTTTTAGCCTTTAATACTGAAAATCATATAAACCTTAATGCCTATGATGATATCCCTCCTAATGCCACAAAGAGTGTCCCCACTTTCAATGAGGAAGGTCCTATCACCCCAAGTGAGCATATTAGAGACAAATCTAACTTATAAAATCTATATAATGTCACTAAAGTTAACATAGTAGTCAGATTGCTTGCCGTGTCTCTTATGGGGGAAGCCCTTGATTGGTTTACAACATTCCCAGGAGGATGTATCACTACTTGGGATGAGTTTAGAGAGTTGTTGACTCAAAGTTTTGAATATAAGAGTGATCATAAATAACTCATACATAAGTTGAATGACATTCAAAGAGGGCCTAAATAACTATATAGGAATTCAATGAGAGGTTTCAAAGAACATGGAATAGGTTACCACCTCCTATGATACCCCTTTCATGTTTTTTTCCCAACATACCTAAGAGCTATTTGGACTGATATAGATGTCATGTTGAATTCCATGGGTAGATATACTTTACCTGGAGCCTATGATATAACCATTAGAGCTGAGAATGGTTTTATCTAAGCTAGTAAACTCCCTCCAAAAGTCTTAATTCCCATATTGTCTAACATGTCTACTACTCCTCTTAGTCTTGATCCAATTATAAATTCAAGAAACAATTCTAGAGGTACCCCAAACAAATCATATGATGCAATTGATTTGGATGCAAAGTGTAAGGCCTTAGAAGCTCAAATTAGGAAACTAAATCCACACTTTGGAGTTCACCAGACCCCCTACTACTACTTTCCTCATTCAAATATATTTAAACCTTAGTATAATGTTCAAGGGATGGGACAAGGTCAACCTAACTTTAATAGGCCATCTAATGACTACAATCCAAATTCTAATCCCAACACAAGAGCCATGGTTTTATTATGCAGTAGCTTGGTTCAAGGAGAGGAATGGTAAGCTCAAGGATAGTACATGAATGCAAATGAGGGTAAAGTAAGAGATTTGGTAGCTTAATGAGGAACCACTCCTCACTTTAAAAATGAAGATGAGATCTTCATTCATGCAAAAACAAATGGAGAGTATGGTAGTTAAGGTGTGAGCTTGGTAAACTTCCAAGTGGAAGATAGACTTGTCATTAATCAAATCACTTCAATTTTATCCAACACAAGGTCAAATAGAAGATATTTGGGAGATTTTTAAGAATTGGATACATTTATAAACAATCCTCCTTTAAAGCAATAAGGTTTGAATGCTAATGTGAAAGCATATACAATTTTTACACCTCTTTATAATTAAAACTGAGGAAGGGTGACTCAATATTCATTGCTTCAAGAACAAGGTACCTTATTTCATCTTAGTATGCAATAAAAATATAGTGATTATTATTTTAACATCATTGAATCTTTGAAGAACACTAAAACATCTATATCCCTTTGGGAAGTGCTTCACATGCCTGATTAAAAGGAATTACTTCAAGAGTAGTTATCCTAAATCCATATAAGTTCTCAACCATCAAATCATGGTGGTGTATCCCTCATAAATTCACCTACTCAAATTGTTGAACCCTCCACCAAATCTTAAAATCCCCCAACTTTCTATCTCACCCTCATTATATGAGACAAATTAGTCCATAATTGCATTTTGGATAGTGTTGCAAGTACTTCAATTATGCCCAAGCTAGTTACACATAAGATGGGCTTGAAATATGAGTCATATAATAGTAGAGTATTACAACTTGAAGTAAATCCATCCAATTAAATAGTTATAATCAAAGGTTTGAATGTATTCTTGCATGACAATCCAAGTTTTCTAATCCTACAAGACATAGTGGTGGATCTGCTTGCACATTTTTCCATTTGTCTATCAAGGAACTTCACTACCAAGATAAGAGGATATGTTTATTCTAATTGGTCCTAAATAGCCTTTAGAAAAAGGTATGAGATAAATTTGACTATAAATACACAACCATTAGCCAAATTTCACATTAATCCATATGTGGAAACTAGTTCCAATCTAAATTATACTATCAATGAACAAGAGGAGCATGACATAGATGATGTAGCATCCTTCCATATTGAATGTATTTATAACATCTTTTTTGAGGAATATGGTAGTTAGATATATGAACAAGACCCCTATGCTTTCATGGAAGAGACTAATTTTGGAGTGTATTAATTATAGGAATGAACACCTATACCATCACTCACTAATTAGGATTGTTAGTGCCCAAAATTACACTGAAGAAATTAAGCCCTTTCTAAGTATAAATGCCTTTGGTATATAAAAATCCAAGTTGAATTCATGTCTGATCATCTTAAAACCCTTGTTCTAGTTTCCCTAGATTAGGCCCTTTGATTTAAATTCAAATTTGGCAGGAATAATTTAAGTGGGAATGCTTTAAAAATTCTACAGACTTAGTTTAATTTTATACTAAGGTTTAGTCATGTTTATTAACATGACCAAACCTTAGTCTAAAATTCATGTTTGATCCCTTTTATATCACATGGACTATGTTCCCTTTTATCTTTTTACATGGTCTAACTAATGTTTGGTCTCTTTGTTACAAACTAAGCTTAGAGTCCTATCCTAAAGCCTATGTCATATTTATTTGTGCAAAAAAAACCTTAGGCTAAGACTTTGTCTTAATTTATTTATTCCCCAAACTCTAACTTAATTATTTTCATGATTAATTTTGAGTTAATCACATCTAACTCAGAAAATCGTAATCCAATAGTGTGCACAAACTCAAATAAAGTTGATCAAATGTTGCATACAAAATCTAATAAGTCAAGAATCTTTATCAACAATGCACATTCACTAGGGTAGACATTATCAAATAGTGCATGAGTAACATTGAAATGTCAAAGGTTCTAAGAGCGCCATGAGATTGACAAATATCACCATCTAAATGGGCTACCTAAAGATCCAACAGAATGTATAAGGTCAAAAGTCAAGAGCCCTAGGACAAGTGAGGTGGTGACAATGTATAAGGTCAAAAGTCAAGAGCCCTAGGACAAGTGAGGTGGTGACAAGTGTCACCACCACAAGAACTCTGTAAGAAGATCCAGTGGAATGAATCAATCCATGCAGCCAAAATTAGATGATACGAAAGGAAAGTTAACTTTTCAAATAACTCAAGCTAAATGAGAAGGTACCATATGGTGAAAGGGTACTATCTAAGTAGAGATTGACTGTGTAGAGTTTAGAATGCTTTTGGAACTCCCAAATGTCATGATCTTAGATGCTAGGTACAAATATCAACCAATAACATTTGACTAGCCAAATCTAGATCAATGGTATAAGGTAAAGGTGGAGTTTTCAAAAGAGCTTAAAATTAATGTAAAAGTAACAAGTTTCATTCCTATAGGTCATGATTTAAATATCGAGAATATTTCAGAGATCTAATGGTGCAAGTAAAGAGTTGACATTTTAGTGGAGAAAGAGATGTAATGAAAGGCTTCCACATGGAACAATAACACCCAAACAATGAAAATATGCACAGGGAATCCATGGAGCTGATAAGTGGTAGGTTCTTTGGGGATTGAATAAAGATCAATGGTCCATGATGAATTCAAAACCCAAAGACTTTTTAAAATTATCTATGGTACGTATTTGATCCAGCTCCAAGATTGCATGAGAAAGTGACACATATCTAGATTTGATCCAATTAAGTAACCTAATCACTTTTGAGCCCCATGAATGCCTATTTGGATCAAATGTGATGTGCCACATGTCATTATGTGATAATATTTGTCTTATGAGTTAAAATTGATGGCTCTTTCATGAACGGGCAAGAATTCAAAGAACAAAATAAGGTCTATGGGCAATTCTAGAGCATACTTTCAATGATGACTATGGATCATTTTTTGCTTCTACCATCAACAGAGCTTTCATGTGCCATCATTTCAAGAGTAGGTTGTTTCATAGTATGAATAAAGGGAAATGGATTTGTATGAAAGCTTTTAGTTATACAATCAAGTGGTTAAGGGCATCTTTGGGGAATTACACATGAGGACAAAGTTTGTTTATCCTCCACCACAAAATGTCACCTTATATATCATGTTAAAAGGTATATTTAGTCAAGAAATTAAAGGTTTTGTTGAAAATCTTCATCATTCCTTATAGATACATTTAGAGCAATGCTTTTTCATGAAAATAGTTGGGTATTTCAGGCATGACGAAGAATATTTTCTAGTTGGGAGCATCTTGGCATAATTTCGAGGGATGCTTTGTAATTTTTCAAATTGGAACCCATAGTCCTAAATTTGAAAAAGGTGAAAAATGTATAAGTAGAGGGTTTCTCTTCTATTATAAAGGGTTCAGTTGTTTTTGGTCTTTATTTTCCTAAGTATAGGCTTTATCAAATTTTTGGATCATTGTTATGTGCATTTTATCTGTCTTGCTAAGGTGGTTATAGTTGTATAGCCATTAGTAAGCTCTGAGATCATCTCTACATGTTTCCCATGTCTATTATGGAGCAAATACACCATGCTTGTTCCCATGGTAGAGTTTTGAAACATTGGTGTATGTAATATTTTATTTCAATTTAATGGAAAATACTTGTGGTTCTTTACTGTATCCTGTTAATGAAATGTAATGAGATGTTTTACATGATATGTTGATTGGATATCTAGATTTGTGCTTATGTATGGTTGTCATCTTAGGCATAGATCTGGGTTACAAACCCCTTTTTCCATAGATATTTGAAAATATTTTATTGGATACCTAATTAGGGCACCCTAGGTTAATGAATTTAGAAGGAGAAAGCATTTGAGATTCTAGTTTTAGTGTATGTTCTAGGGTTTTAGGGATCATTTGGTCATTTGCATTTTATTAGAACCAATAGATTCAAATTTATTCTTGTAGTTTTCATATGTTGCATTTTAGTTTTCCTACATCTTTGTAATAAGTGATTTTATGTATGTTAAAATAAACCTTGTTTTTTGAAAGCCACTAGCACACCACCCCTTTTTTGTTATTACCAAAATTGTCTTACCTTGTCCTACCCTACAAATAATACACCCTTGTTGCATATCATAAGTGTTATTTGCCTGTAAATGAATAATATATTCCTTACATAACATGCATTTGCATCTTGTGATTTAAATATTAGCATTTTAGTCTTTCATTCATCCTTGTTGTTGAAAATTCTTTAGAATTAATGTTGCAAGCACTTTTATATATGTATTTAGTAGCTTGTATGTGACTAAGTGCATTTGTGCATTCTGTGTGACAATCCTTCCTAAGTGGAGTGTGCAAATTTGGTTGTGCCCTAGTCACATTTATGCCTCTTAGTGCCAATAATCCTCATAGAGGTTGAATTTTAGAATATCTCCATGTGAGTAAGCTACCCCATAGGTCCTCTCATCTTAGTTCAGGTAGAGCCATAAGTAGCATAAAGCTAACCATACCCTCAATTGGTGCCTCCCAATCATTTTATGCAACTGATCCATTCTCGATGCCAAACCTTCCCCTAGATATAACAACATATCATTGGGTTTTTCATCTTTATATGCCATTTTATTCAAGTGTGCAAGGCCAAGCATAAGAGGTGTATAAATGGGAACCAACACTTTGTTGGCACCATTATTGGGGATTAAATTGAAGTCCTAGTCACTTATGTTATTAGAGACTCTCAAAGAGAGCCATAGGTATTTCATGTTATGAAGTTTCCTATTGTTATTTACTATAGTGGGACTATCTTGGCCATCAATCTTGTATCACGCCACTGGGGACATGCCAGGAATTGAAATATTTAACAATTTGAATTTTGATAAGTTTAATGCAAATAGTTGTTAAAATCACATGTTAGAAGGTGATTTCACCTCTTTTTAAGACAATTATAAATATTTTAGTGTCTTTGCCTTTTATCTCATCATTAAATTCAACAAGTATGTTTTTAGTATGTATCACAATCAATGTTTTAACTGTTATGTTCTAGAATTTTGATTCTAGTGGTGACTCCAAATTTATTATCTAGTTTCAAGGAAGATTGGTGCCTATTTTGAATATCTTAATTTTTGTATTTGAGTGTTTTCTTACTTGGAAAATCTAGAAGGATTGAGATCATCTTTCAAAGGTGACCCATTGAATTAGCTTGTCTCACCCATAAGTATTCATCAAAGAAGAGGAAAACAAGTTTAGAGTCCTATTAAAGGCCAAGGTTCAGCTGCTAAACAATGTCCTAACTACCAAGATTTTGATAATATTATAATTTTTGTTGAACTTCCCATTGTTGAAGAATTTCATATCTCTTTTATTCATTTTATAACTTATAGTCCTATCTATTATCCGGCTCCTTCTCAACCAATTGAATCCCCTCCTAAGTTTGATCCTATAAGTCCCCCTCATTCACCCCCTTACATTCCTTTTCCAGTTGTTCGTGAACCTCCAATTGAACCAATCATGAGGTATGGGGACCCAGATGAGAATGAACATCTTCCATTCTATGTTTTCAGATTCAAGCCTATAAATTGTGATGAAATGGAAGGTTATCCTAATGAAGTCTCAAATGAAGTAAGGAAATGTTTTTTAAAGTTCCAAGGGAACAATGCAGTGAGTGGTGATCATAATTTGAGGGATTTTCACAATATATTGAAGATTATAGGGTTGAGCATGAGGATGTGTGCATTAAGTTGTTTGTGTACATGTTGGAGGAAGATGCTAATGAATGGTTCAATTCTCTTCCCTATGGATGCATTAATTTGCATGAAGAAAGGAAGGATGTTTTTAGAATTTAGTATGGTGATAGAGTTGATCCAAGGTTCCTTTTGGCTGAGTTTGAAAACATCAAGAAGAACCCTAATGAGTATGTGAAATACTTCAACACATAGTTCAAAAAAACTATGATGTGACTACTCAAGAGCATAAGGCCTAGTGATACAACATGCTTGATAAATTATTGTGATGTCTTTAAAAGTCTATGTATTACTTGTAGGATCCCATAAACCTATAGTTGGCATTGACTATGGCCATCCAAATTAAGAACAATATAAAGGCTATAGGAAAGCCCATGAATAATTGGGCTAATGTGAAGTTAGTCAATCTTGAAAAAATACAGTCCACCAAGAATGCCAATATTGAGGAAATGGTTAATACTCTAGCCTCTACTGTCAAAGAGATGTCATAAAAGCTTGTCAGTGTTGAGAAGGGGATCCCTCATGTTTCTACCATTCAAGAGAGGGATCCAAATCCAAATCAAGAAAAAGGGGTCCTAATTTCCATAATCGAGATAATGATAAAGGGAAGAGGTCTATACGTGACGAAATAATAGATAGACATCATAACATATGGAATGTGAAAGAAGTGCTAGATCCATTAAATAACAAAGTGAATATGGTAAGTCATGATATTGATATTGATTGGTGTGATAAGTGCTTCCTTCCACATCTTCCATCTGATGCAGCTGAACAAATTGATGAAGATGTGGATGAACCCGAGTCTGCATCATCTAGTGATGAGATTATTATGTTCAATTGTCAAAGTCCCTAAAGAAAGATATCTACCTCCATAAAATGGATGATTGTTGTTACTATTGACTAGTTTTAGAGTATAGTACAAAAGGTATGTGTCCCAACTTGTGAATTTTCTTGCGAGGTTAATATGGCACAAGCATGTGAATTACCTATTCATGATTTTGGCTTTTGAGTATCAATGATGATTAAAAAATATGATGGGGGAATTTTTTTAGTTGAGGATATATAGTTGTTAATTAATGTAGCAATTACCTGAGAGAATGAATACAACTTGAGAAGTAGGAAATAATTTGTTGCTCCTCAAGGCACTAACCCTATAAATCCAAGGGTAGGGGATGCAAGTAAAGAATCTAAAAAAACTATGATAGTTCCTAGTACTTCTAAACCAGAACCCATTTCCCAAGTTACTAAGCCTAGAGGTGATCCTTCTAAAAATAAAGTACCTTTGTTATCTAGTATTCCTAAGGGTGTGAATGATGTTAAGAAAAATCCACCTTTGAAGGTTGTTGTTAAGCATGTAAATCCACCCTAGCCTACTCCATGTCAGACCTTAAGTGATTTTATTCTACTTGAAGATGTTGTTACCCTTCCACCAAATACTCCTCTTCCTCAGTATAGTATATGTGATATGGCCCATGTGTTGAGCAAACCAAAAATCACCATGTGACTTGTTGAGTTATTAAGAATACCTGAGCATAGGATGATGTAATTTGAATACTTGTAATTTGGTGAGAATTTAGTTATAAATGAAATTGATTTACCCAAAACACCCCCAAAAAGTGATGAATAATCTAAAGAGGTTATTGAATCCACTTTGGAGGTCTATTTGGGGACTACATTAGTAGATAGTCAGCTGAATGTGGATCTAATTTATATAACCCTATTGATTAATGGTCTTATTTTCCACAATTACATGTTTGATTCTAATGATTCTTGTAACATAATTCTCCTAGGTGTCTTAAATGATCTCAGAGTTAAAATTACATCATCATTTGGTAAACTCTATGCCATATACTCATGATAAGTTCTAGTTGTTCAACAACTCAAGGGGTTGGTAGTGCAGTTAGTAGTGCATCCAAATAAATATTTAAATATGGATGTGGTAGTTGTGGACTACCCACCTAAGTGGGGGATGATGACATCACATAAATGGGCTACTTTCATGGGTGGAAGTGTACAAATGGACCTTTCCTACACCACCATTCCATTATAGGGTAATATGGTCAAACTTTATAAAGAACCAAGGATGCTACATGTAATTAAAGATCCAAAACATACTCAAACTGAAGTATTTTACATAGACATTGGGCTTCAGAACTTCATTGGGAATGTTAACACTAATGAACAACCTGTTGCTCTTGATGTTGAACCTGATAGTGAAGGTGTAATTTGGAAGGTGTGTTTTGATGGGGTTTACTCTAATCTCAGAAATGGAGCTGGGGTTGTATTCTATGCCCCCAATGGTAAGTGTTTTAAGTTATCTTTTAATATGTCCTTTGAGTGCAATAATAATACTATTAAGTATGAGTCACTCTTGCTTGGTTTATGGATTGTCCACAAACATGGAATTAAAATCTTGATTATCAAGGGTGGTTTTGAGCTAGTGGTAAAGTAAGTTTGCAATGCTTATACCACCAAAAAAGTTTGAAACAATATCAAAATGTTGTTTGGGATTTTATTGGAAGCTTTGATGCATTCAATCATTGTTATCATGATAGAAGTTTTAATGAAGAAGCTGACAGACTTGAAGGGTTAGGTGCTCAATTTAACATTGCAAATACAATCCCTCATTTTCACTATCAAGTGGAGGTGCTTGTCAAAAATTCAATCCTAGATAATGTTCATCACTAGTTGGTGTTTTATATTGATGAACAAATTAAGAGGTTTTTAAATTATGAATTTGAGATCTATGATATACTCATAGACTTGGAATCTATGGTTTAGGTTTGTAACAAAAAAGAAACCTTGTTTGAGAAGTATATTATCCAGCTAAAGATAAACATGCTCCTTAGAGGATTCATAAGTTTAGAAGAATATTTTGATGGAGTGGATAGAATCAAGAATCGAGACTCATTTATTTCAAAGGATGTGATTGAGTGTAATTTGGGTTCTCATGAGAATATAAGGAAGGTTTGTCTAGGTACTCACCTAAGTGCAGCTGAGAATCAAACTAATATGAAACTACAAAAAAGTACCAAGATTATTTAGCATGGTCTTATTATAAGTTTAAATCATATATGGAATATTTATTCTATTATGTCATCCCATTGTAGCCTGATAGAAAGCCTTTCAAGTAGAAATAAAGACATTAATCCCACCTTAGCCACTAAGATGTAGGATGAGTTAAAGAAGTTAAGGGATGGTGGTATCATTTAGCCCATCAGGTATTCATCATGGGTTGTAAATTTAGTCCCTATGAGAAGGAAAAAATGGTGAAATCTACTTGTGTGTGGATTTCCAAACTTTTAATAAAGCTTATTTAAAAGATAATTATCTCTTACCCAATATGGACAACCTATTACAAAATGTTACAAGATCAGAGATGTTGACCATTTTAGATGGTTTCTCAGGATATAACCAGGTTGTGGTAAAGGAATTCAAGAGACCTAAGACGACATTCATAATGCCTTAGGTCACATATGTATATACAAGGATGAATTTTGGGTAAATGAATGTTGGTGTAATGTTTCAGTGAGCTATGGATGTTTGTTTTGGTAGGGTGATTAACAAGTTTATAATTGTTTACCAAGATGATATTACTGTTTACTCTAAGACTAAAGAGGAACATTTGGAGCATCTAGAGAAAGTGTTGATTAGATGCATGGATTTTATAATTTCACTTAATCCTAAGAAATGTCACTTTAGAGTATAAAAGGCCAAGTTTTTGGGATATATAATGTCCAAAGATGGTGTCATGATTGACCTTGAGAGGGTAGAAGCCATTAAAAAAGTACCCATCCCACAGTCTAATAAGAGAATTCAATCCTTCTTTGGACAAATTTTATTTCTTAAGGAAGTTTGTGTGTAATTTTGTAGAGATTACTTTTCCTATCACTTCTATTTTAAAGAAATACCAAACCATCAAGTAAGAAGAGAAGCCCATGTAGGCATTCAATGACATCAAGGGGAGTAAAAAGTTTGCCCCTATTTAGGACAGTCTTGATTACACTAATAAGCCATTTTAGATATTATCTTTTGCATCATACAATACTATTGTTGCTATCCTTTTGTAAAATAATGAAGATGGTCATGAACAACCTATAACTTTATTTAACAAAGCTATGCAAGGTGCTGAACTGAATTACACCATTATGGAAAAACAAGATTTCACTCTCTTAAATATTGTTAAAGCATTTATACCTTATATTTGAAGCTTGAATATTGTTGCTTATGTCCTACATATCATGGTGAAGGACATCTTGACTTAGACTAAAGTATCCAACAAGAGGTGTAGGTGGGTCAACAAGTTGTAAGAGTATGACATAGATATTCAAAATACCAAATTAGTGTGAGGGATGAGTGTAGCCAAGCACATGGATAAGACCAATTTACAATCCATTGAGTTAAACACTATTATTTTCAATGTTGATGATTCCTTGAATCAATTTAATATGTCTTCATGGTATAAAGACATTGTATATTACTTGAAAAATCTGAATTGTCCCCTAACTTGAACAAGAATCAAAGGAGGAATCTTAAGATTACTTCCCCAAAATACCTCTTGACTAAAAATGGACTTGCATAGAAGAATCCAAATGTGTTTCTCCTAAGATCCATGCTAGAAGAACACATTTTTGACTGAATTAAATATTTTCATACTGGAGTATGTGATGGCCATTTTGTACCTAAAGTCACAGCTCATAAAATTCTAAGAGCTAGCTATTGGTAGCCATCACTATTCAAAGATGTTGCTCATAAAGTTAGAAAGTGTGAGAAATGTTAGTTCTTTGCTAAAAGGATGAAATGTTTGGGTTCTCTTCCTTTGAAATGTATGACAATTGAGGGCTCAATCAGACAATGGGGAATGTATTTCATTGGAGAAACTTTTTATTCATCAAGCATTGGACATAGATAGATACTATTGCAATTGACTAATTCATAAAATAGGTTTAGGCTATCCCTACAAAGAAGGCTACACACCATGTGGTTATGAATTTTTTGATAAATCATATTATTTGTAGATTTAATGTGCCTCTCAAAGTTTTAGATTAAGGTAAAAGCAAGTTTTGAAGGGGCCCTAAAACCCAATACATTAAAAAGAAAGATAAACCATTAAGCACAACCAGGTTTAAAAGAACCTGAAACTAGTAAAACAACTAAACCAAGTTTTACAGGGACCTGTTAGCAACAGATGTGACCAGATAAAACTACCATCAAAACACTAGAAGGAAAGTTAACAGACTGGATCAGCACCCTGAAAAACCTCCCAAACCCATAACCAGCAAACCAGTGAAGCAACCAGTTTACCAACCAAAAAAACCAGTCAGCAAAAGGGAAAATTAGATTTTCCTTTTGAGTTGAGGTTTTTTTTTACATGACCAAAGATTATTATCTAGAGGCAAGACCAAAGGTTTAGTCTTCTTCCTCTTAACTTCTATCCATCCATCCTCTAACTTTGCTTCCTCAACAATCCATGCCTCAAAAGACAATGATCCATGGAACCCAGGGGACACAGACACCGCAACAATCTCCTTATGAGAATCAGACAAAGTTTGGCTCCTAGGAGGATCCTCCAAAACAAGGGAAGAGACCAATGCCACCTCAACCACTGGCTCAAAAAGATCACTAACCACAGCCTCTGCAGGAACTTCAAAGGACTGTTTCACCAAAGAATCCTTCACAACCATCAGCTCGGAGTGAACACTATCCTCAGTCTCAGGAACAGACAAATTCTCCAGAGGTTGTTTAACCATGTAATGCTCAGAGGAAGCCTCAGACCACTAGGAAGGTGTTCGTCTAGATTTGGGTTTCCCAACAGCACAATGAGCAGCAATATGACCCGTTAGGTGACACTTCCAGCAATGAAAAGGGATACCCTCGTAATCCAGCAATTGTGTCCAATGACCCCTTGGGGAATCCAAGTAAATCACCTCAAGAAGGCCCTTAGAAACATCCAAATCTACCAGAAAGCATGCATAGGTCGAATGGAGAATATCCAAAGTGTCTGCATCCACAAATAAGAAATCCCCAATAGCATTTCCTATAGTTTCAAAAACTGAATCATGTGAGAGATGTATTGGAAGATTAGGGAGCTGGACCTAAATAGGGAAATTATTAAAGGATTCTGAGAGAGGATTAAAATCCATATGCCATGGTTTGGCCATAAGTGAATATCTGCCCTGCTAAGAAAAATTATTTTGGCACAAAATAATCTTCCTGTCATTAGAGTAGAGGAACTTTGCTATAAAAAACCTTTAGCACACGAGAAGATTTGGACATTATTTTCAATAAGTGGCATCTAATTCTTAGAGATCCAACTATGTAGATCTGCAAGAGAGGGCCAAAAGCCATGAAAGCAAAAAATATCAGCAAGAGAGGAAAGCTCTTCTGCCTTATGGAATATGTCTTCAACTGATTCAAGATCTAGAGTTACCCTAATAGGTTTTAAAGCACTTACAGGTAAAACATGAGAAGGCCCAAATGATTTGTGAGGATGAGCATCATGTATTCTAGCTTCAAATGTAGCCAACCAAGACTTGAACCAGGAGCAGGAGATCCATAATCCAAATGCGAGGCAGGAATAGAACCCCCACCCATAGAAGAAATCGCGTTAGGGGCAAACAAAACCCTACCCCCACACATAGGGGAAGCCCCACTCATAGCAGTAGCCACACCAAATGTAGGATCCACAACCTCTGGCTTTGAATTTTGAAATTGCGCACATGCGGGAAATGCAGTAGGAGCCATCCTCATTTTGAGATCTCAAAGTTATTATTGATAATGCCATGAGTTTTAAAGTTAAACCTTTGGTGGTATTTTTCAAAGAGTATAAGATTGAATTGACTTATGTAACTAATTACAACCCTCAGGGAAATAGGCAATTAGAATCCAATAACAACTTTCTTAAAATCATTAGACAAACATTGGAAAAAATAAGAAGTGGGGTGAACAACTAAAATTTTATTTGTGGGTTGATAGGATCACACCAAAGAAAGCAACAGGAAAAAGCCCTTTAGATCTTGTCTATGGATCTCATGTAGTTCTATCTATGAATTTGTAGTTGCCAACATATAATCTCATGTAGCAACTAGAAGATGGTGACAAAATAAACCACTGTGAAATCATGATGAACCAGATTATTGAGCTTATTGAAATTTGAAGACAAGATCATGAAATACACGTCAAGTTCAAGGAAAATTTGAAGAAGATTTTTGATAGGATGGTTACACCAAGAACCTTCCAAGTAGGTGATATAAAGATAGTGTTTCTTATTTGAACATTTTTAACTCTTTGAAGAACACAAAAACATCTATATCCCTTTGGTAAGTGTTCCACATGCCTAGTAAAAAGGAATTACTTCAAGAGTAGTTATTTCAAATCAATATCCATTATCAACTATCAAATCATGGTGATGTATCCCTCAAAAATGCACCTACTCAGATTTTTGAACCCTCTAACAAATCTTAAAATCCATCACCTTTTTATCTCACCCTCATTATGAAAAATAAACTACTCCATAATTACATTATTGATAGTGTGGTAGGTACTTCAGTTATGCATAGCTAGCTGTAGATAAGATGGGCTTGAAATATGAGTCATATAACAATGGATTGTTGCATCTTTATGGAAATATATCTAAGTCAATAGGGTTCATAAAAGGATTGAAGTTATTCTTGCATGACTATCCAAGTTCTCCAATCCTACAAGATATAGTGGTGGTGGATCTTCTTACACATTTTTCCATTTATCTATCAAGGAACTTCACTACCAATATAGGAGGATATGTTTATTCTAATTGGTCCTACTTGGCCTTTATAACAAGGTATGAAGGAAAAGTGACTATAAAACACAACCATTAGCCAAGTTTCACATTAAGACATATGTGGAAACTAGTTCCAATCTAAATTATACTATCAATGAGCAAGAGGAGCATGACATAGATGATGGAGCATCCTTCCATCTTGAATGTATCTTTGACATATTTTTTTGGGAATATGGTAGTTATACCTATGAACATGACCCCTATGCTTTCATGGAAGAGACTAATTTGGGAGTGTATTGCTTATATGAAGAATGAACACCTATACGTTCACTGACTAATGAGGAGTGTTAGTGCCCAAAATTGCACTGAAGCAATTGGTCACTTTTTGAGTATAAATGCCTTTGGTTTATCAAAAACCAAGTTGAATTCATGTCTAAGGATATTAAAAACTTTGTTTGAGTTGACCTAGCTTAGGCCCGTTGATTTAAATTTAAATTTGGTTGGAACAATTTATGTGGGAATGTTTTAAAAATTCCACGAACTTAGTTTAATTTTATACTAAGGTTTAGTCATTTTTATTGACACGACCAAACCTTAGTCTAAAATTCATATTTGGTCCCTTTTGTATCATGTGGCCCATGTTCCCTTTTAAATGTTTACATGGTCTAACTAATGTTTAGTACCTTTTTTACAAACTAATTTTAAATTCCTATCCTAAAGCCTATGTCATATTTATTTGTGAAATAAAAACCTTAGGTTAAGAGTTTGTATTAAGTTCTTTATTCCCCAAACTTTGAATTAATTTTTTTCATGATTAATTTTAAACCAATCACATCTGATTTAGTGGATCTCAATCTATTAATAAACACAAACTCAGACAAAGTTGATTAGATGGTGCATACAAAAGTTAATAAGTCAAGAATCTTGATGAATGATGCACATTCACCTACGTGTGGATAATCAAATAGTGTGTGAGCAATGTTGAAATTTCAACAGTTATAAGAGCTCCACAAGAGTGAAAAATGTCACCATTTTGGTGGTCTACCTAAAGATCCCAACATAAGGTGTATGGCCAAAGGTTAAGAGCCTTAGGACAAGTGATGTGGTGAAAAGTATCACCACCATGGGAACTTTGTAAGAAGATCCAATGGAGCGAGCTGATCCATACATCCAAGACCTAATGATGCAAAAGGAAAGTTTAATTTTCAAAGAAATTAGGCCAAATAAGAAGCTACCACATGATGAAAGGGCACTAACCTAGTAGAGGCTAACTGTGTAGAGTGTAGAAAGCCTACAGAGATTCCAAATGGCATAATCTCATATGCTAGGTACAAATATCAACCAATAATGTTCTACTAGTTAGATATAGATCAATAATTCAAGGTAAAGGTTAAATTTTCCAAATATCTCAAAACAAATGTGAAATCAAAAAGTTTCAAGCCTATAACTCATGATTTAATACTTGAGCATATTTTAAAGATAAAATGGTAGAAGTGAAGAGTTGACTGTTCAATGAGGGTAGCGATCTAATGAGAGGCTTCCACATGGAAAGATAGCACCCAAGCAATGAAAAGATGAATAGGGAACTTGTAAAGCTACCAGGTGGCTAGATCTCAAGGGCCCAAATCAAGATCAATGGCCCATGACAAACTAAAAACCTGAATACTTTTTAAAAAGATCGATGGTGCATATTTTATCTAGCTTGAAGATTGCATGAAAAAGTGACACATGTCTATATTGGATCTAATTAAGTAGCCTAGTCACTTTTAAGCTCTAAGAATGCCTAGTTAGATCTAATGTGGTGTGCCATGTGTCAATATGTGGAAATATTTGGCTTATGAGTTTAAATTGATAGCTCTTTCATGGATAGGAAATAATTTGAATCACAAAAGAAGGTTTATGGGCCATTCTAAAGCATATTCTCAATGATGGTTTCAGATCATTTTCTTGTTCTACCATAACCAGAGCATTCCCATTCCATTATAGCAAGAATAGGTTGTTCTATGGTGTGCATAAAGGGAAAATGAATTGTTTAGAAGGTTTCAATTTTACAAGCAAGTGTTTAAGGCCATCTTCAAGTGGTTACACATGAGGACAAAGTTTTTTTGAATTCCACCATAAAATGTCACCTTACAAATAAATTAAAAAGGCATCTCTAGTTAAGAAATCAGAGGGTTTGTTACAAATATTCATCGTTCCTTGTAGAGGCAGTTATATCAATGATTTTTCTTGTAAATGGATGGAGATTCCAGGCATGGCAAGGAATATTTTCTAGCTGGGAGCATCTTGGCAAAATTTGGAGGGATATTTTTTAATTTTTCAAATTTCAACCCATAGTCCCAAATTTGAAATAGGTGCAAACTGTATAAGTAGAGGGATTCTCCTCTATTGTAAAAGGTTCAATTGTTTTTGGTCTTTATTTTCCTATGTATAGGCTCTTCCAAATTTTGAGATCACTACTGTGTGCATTTTATCTCTCTTGTTAAGGTGTTTGTAGTTGTACAACAATTAGTAAGCTCTGAGAGCATCTCTATATGTCTCCCTTGTTCAACATGGAGCAAATCCACCATACTTGTCCCCATGGCAATATTATGAAACATTGGTGTATGTAAGATTTTATTTCAAGTTAATGGAAAATTATTGTGGTTATTCATTGTATCCTATTAATGAAATGTAATGAGATGTTTTACATGTTATGTTGATTGGATATTTAGCTTTGTGTTTATGTATGGTTGTCATCTTTGGCATAGATCTGGGTTATAAACCCCTTTTTACATAGATATTTGGAAATTATTTTTTGAATACCTCATTATGGCACCCTAGGTTCATGAATTTAGTAGGATAAAGTATTTGAGATTCTAGTTTCAATGTATGTTCTATGTTTTTAGGGATCCTTTGGGCATTTGCATTCTATTGGCACCAATGAATGAAAATTTGTCCTTATATTTTCCATGGCTCACATTTTAGTTTTCCTACATATTTGTAATAGGTGATGTAATGTATGTTGAAACAAACCCTATTGTTTGAAAGCCACCAACACACCACCTATTTTTCATTATTATCAAACTTGTCCTGCTTTATAAATAATATATTCTTATTGCATATCTTAAGTGTTATTTGCCTATAAATGCATAATATCTTGCTTATATAAAATGCATTTGCATCTTGTGATTTAAATATTAGAATTGCAATATTCCATTTATCCCTATTGTTGAAAATTATTTAGAATGAAAGTTTTAAGAACTTTTATATATGTCTTCAATAACTTGTATGTGACTTAGTACATTTGTGAATTTTGTATGACAACCCTTCCTGGGTGGAGTATGCAAGTTTGGTTGTGCCCTAGTCACATTTATGCCTCTTACTACCAATAATCCCCATGGAGGTTAAGTTTTAGAATCTCTCCATGTGATCAAGCTACCCCATAGGTCCTCTCACCTTGGTTCAAGTAGATCCAAAAGTATCAAGGAGATAACCTTACCCTCAATCAGTGCCTCCCAGTCATTTTCTACATCTAATCCATTCTTGATGTCAAACCCTTCCCAAACTATAATGACAAATCATTAGGTTTTTCATCTTTATTTAGCATTTTATTCAAATTTGCAAGGCTGAGTGTAAGAAGTGTACAATTAGGAACCAACAAGGAGAATGAGAGTGATGGAATGTGTAATATGTTTTTTGATGGTTCAAGGAGAAAGATTGGTATAGGAGATGGTGTTATGTTGGTTTATCCATATAAACATCATTATTACTCTTCATATAGATTCCATTTTAGTTATACCTATAATGTGGTTGAGTATGAAGGTTTGATCATAGCCTTCAATAGGAAAGAAGGAAAGGAATCAAGAATTTGAAAGTAGATGAAGATAGTGAACTGATTATGAATCAAATAAAGAATGTGAGTGTTGCCAGGAACCCTTTGCTTAAGTCTTATAAGCATAGGGTATGGGATTTACTTTAATACTTTAGTGTATTCAACATATAACCAATCCTAAGAGATTAAAACAAATTTTTTGATAGGCTAGCTATTATAGGGGCAAAATTTGACACACCTACTGCCATACAAGAGAAAGGAAAATAGTCACATATCAAGGTCATTATGAGGCCTTCTGTTCTTGATTATGAAGTATCTTGGAAGGTGTTTGATAGTGACAATCATAGTACATAATTATTTCAAAATGAAGTTGAGTTCTCCTTAGGAAATTAGAAAAAACTCCATGATCAGTATGAGAATCAGATTATACAAATGAGAAAAATAAGATAACTAAAGGAATGGTCACTCTAGAGAGTATCTTTAATTAAGATGACCAAAGGAACAAAGAGAAGGTGAGAACGTCTAAAAAAGAATACAACTATGAAATATTATTAATATTTAAGGAAAATCTCCTCAAATTAGGCAAGGTATGCTCCCCATCTAAAAAACAAGCATTAATTGACTTGTGTAGAGAGTTACATGACATGTCTAATGGGGTTTGATCCTAGTCTAGCCCATCATACCATTGAGTTAGAACATGGATTGAATTCAACTAGGCAAAAGTAAAGGCCTATCAACCTCAATGTTAAACAACTCATGAGAATGGAACTAGCCAAACTCCTTGAGTTTAAGATATTTTTTCCTATCAAGCACTCAACTTGGGTAGCTAATCTTGTGCATGTTAGAAAGAATAATGAAAAATAAGACTTTGTGTGGACTTTAGATATCTCTATAGAGTGTCACTCACAGACCATTACCCTTTACCTCCAATGGAGTAGATTTTGAAAGTTGTTTCAAGTTTCCAGTGCTTCTCACTCCTAGATGGATATTTTATTTATAATCATATTTTGGTGAATAAAGATGGTTAGTTAAAGACAACATTTACTACAAAATGGATGACATTTTCTTATGGTAATATGCACTTTGGTTTGTCAAATGATAGTGCCACCTTTAAAATTTATAATCAATGAAATGTTTCTAGTGTATCTAGATGATATAACCATGCTCTCAAAGGATACAAATGACCACATGAAATAGCTAAGGTAATAGTTTGAGAGATACAAATAGCAAGGGGTGTATCTTAACCCAAAAAATTGCATTTTTATTTTTGAAATATGGCCTAACCATTGACCATAAAAGGATAGAGGCTATTTTAGGCCTATCATTTCCCTTACACAAGAAAATACTCCAAAGTTTCTTAGGAAAGATAAAATTTGTGAGAATATTCATACCTAGTTTTGCATCATTGGTGAAGCTATCACAACCATGCTCAAGAAGAATCATGTTTTCACTTGGACTAAGGAAGGTAAGATTAGTTTTTAATCCATAAAGTAAAAAATTTCACAATCTCCCACTCTTGTAAATCCTGATTTTGATAAAGATTTCATGTTATTTACATTTGCTAACCTTGACACTATTTTAGCTATACTTATAGAAAAGAATGATGATGGTCTTGAATAACCTATTGCATTCTTTATTAAAGTTTTGAAGGATTATGAATTTAATTATACATTTTTAGAGAAACAAATCATTATTTTAAGATGACTAAATAATTTTAGACACATGGTTTTAAATAATAAGATTCACATTATGGTTTCTCATCCCAACACCAAGGAGTTCCTATTGAGTAAAGACCTAAATGAAAATAGGGTAGGGTGGATTACAAAGGTAATGGAGTATAATGTTGACATCAAGGTGACCAAGTTGGTAAGAGGTAAGGGTCCTTGTGAGTATTTGGCTTCAGATCTCCATGAAATAATAAAAGAAGTTTTGATCAATCAAGATTGCCTTCACCTAGTTAATCTCACACCTATACAAAGTTAGACACAAGACATCATCAAATTCCTTCAAAATGGTGAGTGTCATAATGGCTTGAGAAGATCCAAAATAGGTTATTTCATATTTTAAACTATACCTTATTATCTTGTAGATGGTGTACTTTTTATAATAGATACAAATAGGGTATTTTTGAGATGTATTAGCAATGATCAGTTTAGAGTGTTTCTTGAAAATTTTCATGATGGAAATGTTTTCAATCAAACTCACACCTTTTTGAAGGTAGTTATAGGCCTTTACAATTTGATAAAACATGGAAAAAATCCTAGGTTGTGGGTTTCCTAATTAGCAAATTAAGTCTCTAGATTCTAAGGGCTATCTCCCTTTGGTGTATCAATTAGGATCTCTACTCTACACTTCAAACTAATATGGGGAAAGGGAGAAGGAAAAGGAAATAAAATCCTATCTAATGATGGTGATACACCTAAAATTTCATTGATCCACACAATTTGAGTTTCTAAAAACACTAATCAAATAATCAAAAAATTAAATTTTTAACCCCAATTAACCCTTATGCATTAGGAAATGATGGAATAGGTATACACCTAAAATTTCATGAAAAGGTTTCATCTTATGATCAAAGCTTGAGGTAAATGATGGAGTAGGCCTAATTTGAGGCACTAACCAACCACTTATATCCATTGTAACTTCATCTAAAAGATATTAAACATAGAACATGGCCTGCATAACTTGATCAACTAGTAACTAGGTAAAAATTAGGACTTGACAAGGAAGAAAATTCTATCACATATACAAATCACTAACATAAATACACTATACCATCACCTTGAAGTATGAAAAATATCCTTATATGAATATAAAAAGGTTACACAACACAATTTGTGGTAGATTATGGTCTTGATAAAAAGAGGATACAATTCAAGGCTAAAAATCCAACTTATATAGAAAAAGTATACAACAACCAAGAGATTAGCACTGAAAATAGAAGAGGAGGTCATCTCAGTCTAACTTGTGCTATCACAGCCTTCAAATAAAATCTATTTTTTTCCTATTCCTTACATCAAAAGTTATTTAGTGTTGAAAATGATGGAGAGCCCAAGTTTGATTCAAAACTTCCATCATGCATGATACTACGCTAATGTCAAAAATAGAACTCCACTTGAACTATTGGAACGTAAAAATAAATTTCCTTTGCATGAAATCAATACTAAAACTAAATTTAGAATTTCACTTGAACTACTAGAAACTTTAAAAGATTTCAACAAGATAAACAAGAGTGCATGCATGAAATTCTATTTTGGTGTAGAAGGGATGAGGTGGACCCAAGTTTGACAAGTCAAACTCTTGCATGGAAAGCCATGACACAATATTGAAAGGAATATGCCTCTTGAACTACTTGAAGCTGAGTTGGATCATTGAATGTATGAGATGACTAGGAGATAAGCCTGACTTCAACAAACAATTAATTGAAGCTTTGACCAATCAACTATAGATAACCTTTGCTTGCATGGAAGAGGACCTTGATGAGTGAGAGGTGCATTTAGGTTTAAATCTTTGTCTTTGTTATGGTAATTTCTTAGTCTAACACTTTTAGGCTCTTTGCTTCTGTACATGTATTTATCAAGCATTTATTTATCTAAGACTATTTCTTTTGTCTAATTATTTCAACCTTCATTTTTGTCCTAAGATTTTTATTTCTATTTATATTCCGATGGATAATTTTTGGCTTTTCTTTCAGGCTTTCTTTCTGAGTCTTTCCTTTGGAGTCGTTTCTATCCATTTCCTTTAGACAAAATTTTGAAAGAATTCTATGTCAAGCTTTTCCTTGAACCATTCCTTCAAACAAAAAGTCTGAAGGAATTAGGTCTTCAGGATTTCAAAAAAGATCCTTCACAATTTTGATAAGTGACTTTCATGAAGGGATTCTACCCTTCATAAAAACTATAAATGTCCTTCAACAAAATGAGATGCACCATTCAGACTCTTTGAAATGATCCCTTTAGACTTATTGAAGCTACCCTTCAGAAATTTTTGAATGATCCTTTGACAAAATGAAATGCACCTTTTAGAATCTTTGAAATGATCCCTTTGGAAATCTTGGAAGTGAACTTTCTCGAAGGGATTCTACCCTTAAAAAAACTATAAATGTCCTTTCAAAAATCTAAAGTGTCTCCTCATGTTTTCTAAAATAGAATTTTGGATTTTTCAATGGTCAACCTTTCTCCAAGTGACCCTTCAGGTTATTTAAAAATCCCTTTGGCACTTTGAAAATGGCCCTTCAGAATTTATGAAATGACCAATCATCTTGTTTATTTTCTTCGAACAAAAATTCTAAAGGAAATCTTAAAATGGCCCTTCCTAAAGAAAATGACCCTTTGGGATTTTGTTATACACCTTTCAAAGAAATTAAATAGTCCACTTGCCCTTCTGAATTGCCTTTTTTCAAAGGGCATATACCCTTCGGTAAAGTTGGAAAGGAAATTTGGGAAAATGAACAAGCCCTTCAAAATTTTTGACAATGCCCTTTAGGGTTTTATAAATGGTCCTTTTCTGAAGGGAAGAAACCCTTTAGATTTTTTATAAATTCCACATGCTCTTTTGATGAGTACCCTTTGGGAAAATGAAAGTATCCTTTGGGAAACTATGTGATGGTCCTCAAAAAAGTTGTTTTGGACAAAAAGTCTAAAATAATTCCTATACTTAGACAAAACCTGAAGTCTTCCTTCCATGAAATCTCAAAGTATTTTTTGTGCTTTTTGAAAACCTAAAGTATTCTAATTGTTCCTTAATAACTTCTCTAAGTAAAATTAATTTGGAAATGACATGAAAAAATTTGAATGATAAGGGTGGCAATTTGACCTGTAGGGTCAAAATTGTCAACAAGAATAATAGGAGGTCATTTCTCTTTAAGGACCATAGATGCAAACATTATGAGGTCATGATACTATTGGCCTAGCCTCTTCAAATATTGTTGTTCTTGGGTAAGAATGTGTGCTCAATGTGCTTTCTTTATAGGCAAACAAAGGCTTGTAGCTCTCTCTTTGATTTCTATTTAAGTATATTAACCCTTCATGTAATGGGGTCTTGACTTCATTGGCATGATTAGTTTTCCATCAAGTGTTGACGATAAGTGAATCATTACAACAAATGATTAATTTAAAATATGGGTTGAGGTAGTTTCATTAAAGGAAACCAATGAGAGTTCTATTTTGGATTTCTATGAAAGCATTACCGCAAAGTTTGGAACTCCTTCTACCATCATTTGAGATAATGGACTTGCTTTCATGGGTGTTAAGAGAATTGATTGGACAAGTAGTAATGGTATATATTTGAGTACATAACCCAAATATTACCCTCAAGGTAATGGGTTAGCCAAGTCTACTAATAAGAACCTAATTAGAGTCATCAAGAAGTCCTTAGAGAAAAACCAATGAGCTTGCCACACTAACTTGAATACACCCCTATGGGATGATAGAATCACACATAAAAGGTCAATAGGTAACTCTCCTTTTGTTCTTATTTATGGAAGGGAAGCTAGTTTGTCCATATCTCAAGAGCTACCTACTTTAGAGATGGCACATTAGTTACAATTACTTGAAAATACTCCAATGGAGGTGAGGTTGAAAATTTTGATGGAGCTACAAGAGACTAGATACAATGCTCAAAAATCCATGGAGCATCATAAATTGATAATAAAGAGTTACTTTGATAATAAAAAAACTCCAAGAGTCTTCTAAGAGGGTGATATGGTACTAAAATGGGATGATGATAGAGCAAAGCCAGGAAGACACATGAAGTTTGATACTTTGTGGAGTGGGCCATACATCATCATCAAGTGCAAGAAAAATAATACCTTCCAATTGGCAAGAATGAATGGTGAGGAATTACTTATCCTTGTAAATAGGATTCACTTGGATCCCTAATATTGATGATATGAAGGTTATTCATGTACATAGTAGGCTAGGTGTGTTTGTTTTGAGTGTTTTGTTTGGTTGTTCCTAAATACTTTGAAGCATAGTGTGTGTTCCATTATTGTTGTGTGGTTGGTGTGATTTTCAAGTTTTTTTAAGGCATATAATTTTTATATTGAGTAAAAGAGTGACTCCATATCATAATGTAATAAGAAGGCTACTGTTCCATTAGCATTACAGGCATGTCAACCCTGTGAATCGCTAAGAATTTTAACCAAATGTTGACCCCAAGTCAAAATTGGTCACCCCCTATAGTTTGAAACCTCATATAGGTTTTTAATGTTTTTCATTGTCTCTATTAGTCTTAGATAATCCCATATGGTCACATTTGTCCTTATCTAGCATTTTCCAAGCTCTAGTCTTAGGTTCACTTGTTTAGTCGTATGGTCAATAATAAGTTCTTGGAAGGGTAAAACATGTTCAAAGGTCTAATATAGTCTAGGGTAACTATAAGAGGTTTTTTTAGGTGTCTTTAATGTCATATTATCATGTTATAACCTTTATTTGACTCTCTTATGCAAAAAATCACATTTTGGCTACCTTTTGGCCCATTTGGAAGAGTTAGACATACCACTTCAAGGATATAATGTTACAATAAGTTTATAAACATCCTTAGTTTTAAAAAAATGTTAGGTAAGGTTTAGGAATATTCAAGATCTGATAGCACCTACAATTCAGTGCCTAATTTTAGCAAAAGGACATTTTACAAGCACTTGTATGGCCTTATAAGATCACTTTTCAGTTTCAAATGGTTTACAAGTGTCCATTGGACTCCATATCATTTCACATCTCTATACCAAGTCTTAGGTTTAATTGACACTCTAGACAATTTTTTTCCTCCATGACTACCTTCACAAGCTGAGGAAGGCATTTTTGAACTAAACGGTATGAGTAGGAGAGAGAGAGAGAGAGAGAGTTAGGATCTAAAACTTTGGAAATTATTAGGATTTTAAGTAAGCTTGAAATAAGTGGTATTATTTTTATATTTATGACTTTTTTCTTTACAAAAAAATTATAAGAGACATAGTAGGTCACTATGGCTTATTCATCCGAGAGGGGTCTATTCTTGCATCAATTTCTCTAGTTCAGAAATTAATTGAGAGGAATTGTTATGAAGTTGGTTTTTATAGGTCTTGTAACTCATTTTCATGATGTTTTCATAACCCAAATCATCTCTATGAGGTGATTTCATTTGGAAGAAGAATGTCTTGGTGTATAAGGTCTTTGAGACAATCCTACTACAAGTTATTATTTCCTTTTTCATGATGATCATTCTCAGATGTTTATAGTGATTTTAACTCATGGTATCTCACTCAATTTCATGGAATTCATTATTATTGTCTTAGATTTTACTTTGGTCCCTACTCTTCAAGTGTACATGCTTTTGGGAACATAGTTTATGTTTGACTAGTATACTAGAGGTTTGACTATTATTTTGGATAAAATAATAGTGATAAATCATGTTATACCATTTTTGGATGATATTACATAATTATAAGTATATATAGATCAAGATAAGATCCCATATGCACACTCTCCAATAAGATTCATAGTTATTTCCTTCAATTACATGTTGTACGGACTATAAGGATAGATGGGAGATGATAAAGTGTCATGGAGAGGCCTAATACATATATTAATGTATTAAATTATCTATAAACATCTCACTTCCATCACCAAGTTGTTTTCAATTGACTAGATACTCCAATTCTCTACTCATAAGGCTTATATCTAAGAGGATTGTATGCAGTCTATACAGGGATGTAAGATGAGTTAAGGGTGAATTGATGCATGATTAAAATATATATGAGCCTTAAATTAGTAATAAGGAATATATATAGTGGTTTTAATGGTTTGAAGAGTTTAATAACTCAAAAGAGTGGCTTTTCATACCCCTAAAGAAAGTAAATGAGACCTATAGGTCTCAAGCTTGTAAGTCCCCATTTGGGACCAAGGTTAACCTAAATTAAACATTATAAAAATATAAATATTTTAGACGTAACCCTATTATAGATGAAATAGTCCAAAAACCATCAAAGAACACCTAGGTGATTACATAATCTAATGAAGGATAATGGATTGAGTTGACAGTCTCAAGACACTTAATGGTCTATAAACCTGTCAAGTAAGCCGAAGGTGACATAAGAATTTTTTAGATATCTACAAGGAATTTAAATAGTGATAAGTAGGTTTAATAGTTTGATAGTGTTGAAATAGGTTCAATAACTTGATAAAGTGGTTCCTTGTAGCTTACATTGTCAAGTAGAGACATATAGATCTCAAGCCTGTAGGTCCTTATTTGAAACCAAAGTCAACATATATCCAACACAAATAAATTCAAAATAATTTATTGAAATTTTATAAGAGTGTCAAAAACCTTTAAAAAAAAAGGTGACTTGTGCAGTCAAGAGATTGTTAAAGGTCAAATAGACTGACTTGACAATTTAATAGGCCACCTACAAGTACCTTGTACGGAAAGAGTAAGTGCCAAGTTGGTTTGAAAAAAATTTCAAGAATTAGACATACCATATATAATTTGGATTTATTTCCTTTTGGTTTTATTGTATTAAAACATATGGTAAAGGAGATAATTTTAAACTCCTATACATAATCAATGATCCTAAAGAGATACCTATAGAATACAAAAGAACTCAATCTAGACTAGTTCTAAGCCTCAAGAAAAGGTAGATATTTTTGGGATATAATTAGGTATATCTAAATCATACCATTAGGTCAAAATTTTTCTCTAAAACTAAATTAAAACATGTCCAAATGATACATAATAAAAATTCATCAAACTAGGTTTCAAACCTTGCACATAGTTAGATCCTAGCTAGTCTTGAAGAAAGTTTGGTGTTTTAAACCATTTGTAAGCATAGTTACACTTTGTAATTTGGTAAATATGGTGTATTTTACTGAATTAAGATGACCATGGTATATTTAAGTCCATAAATCAATGAACATAGTCATTGTTTTGTCTCAGACTTGGCCCACTCCTTTGGCAAGGGAAAACCATGAGACTAAGAGAGATTTTAGGACTCAAAGAATGAAAAAAGTTTACAAACCTAATGGGGGTATATTTAGGAAACATAAAAACATGAAAAAAATTTCCATACACCTACATATTTAAAAAACCTCAAGATTCATCCAAATGTGCTTGAGGGCTAGCAAGAAGGTGACAAGTCCATAACCCCAAGTACCCTGACCATTGTACCATGAGAATATAATGGTGTAATAAGTACTATAAAATCATGTGTAATAATGTATGGGGTTTATTGAAATTTTTATGAACTATTAAAAATAATTTAATTTATTCTTGAGACCCAAAACTCAAAGTTGACCTATCCCATGCTCTAGAAATACTAAACATACCATCCAAAGAGCAACTTTAGATGCTCATACCATACCTCACACTTTGCATGGGAGTATGAGACATTTATAGTCATTTAATAGGTAATTAAATAAAATTTTAAACATTTAAGGAGGTAAATTAGTGATATGTTCTTTATGAACAATCATTAAGACCCCAAATACATTGTAAACCTCTCTTAAACCCTGATAGTGACCAGTCATGGAAAAGAGACCTCAAATGCACAAATAATGCCATAGTTTGATCATGAAACATCTTGTATGTTTTTTATGAATATAATTAGGTTATAAAATTGTATTTTTATTTTTATGTCACTTGTACAAATTTCTATAAATTCCATATATTTGCATGTTTTTGGTGTTTTGTAGGTGTTTTGAGAAGGGGAGAGCTTCCCAATAATGGGATGAGGTAATTTGGGATTTATAGGAAAAAAATGGTTTTTTTAGGCATAATAAGATATTTTCATACCACTCATTTATTTTTGATGAGTTAAATAAGATGCACTTGAGTTTTGGGCCACTTGGAGCAAGCTAGGCATTGGAAATGAAGAGTTTAAAGACACATATGCACATGAATGATGGAATGGAAGGTCAAAAGAGTTTCCTAATGAATTTAAAATATTTAATCACTGGTATAAGATAATTTCAAGAATAATTCATTATTTTAAGGTCTATTTGTCACTCTTTTCATGTAGAAAATGGTAGTTTTCAAGAAGCTAGTCAAGGTGTTAAGCTAATTTCTAACCATTACACCACTCAAAAGGTTAGAGTTGATTCAGGAGTGACACACATTCCCTTGGAGGTATTTTTGGATATTTTCATAACTCCCTTTCCTATTTTAACTCTCATGGACACTTATCACTCCTCTGTTATGCCTCTCTCTCTCTCTCTCTCTCTCTCTCTCTCTCTCTCTCTCTCTCTCTCTCTCTCTCTCTCTCTCTCTCTCTCTCTCTCTCTCTCTCTCTCTCTCTCCCCACAATTCTCTATATAAGTAACATTTTTGGCTATGTTCATAGAATCTACATATGGTATGGAGAATCCTTGTTGGTTTAATTACTAATGTTTTCCTTTGAATAAAATATTTAAAATTAGTTTTGATTTCTAAATCTTTTTTCTAAGTGTGTGAAGTAGTTCATGTTGAATGATAAGTGATAATATTTTATCCTTGTGTTCACCATGTATATATGGATTACAAATATGATTAGATCAAGAATTAGTCATGAAATCCAAGGAAAATGTATGAAGAGATAATAATTTATGCCAACCTATTTAATTGGGTGTTATAAATGATAATTAAATATAAATGAAAGAAATAAAACACAAGTTACCTTCCAAAGGCTTCCCATCACACAAATGTAGCTCAAAACATGATTTTACCCTTGATTTGGTGCTCAAGTATTCAACAATGGTGCAAGGCCAAGATCTTCCATCATCTCAAGAACACCAACTAAGCTAGGCTCATGATATGAAATAGAATTGTATGCCTATCAATGAAGTTATCCTATTTTAAATAAATAATTATCACACTACACTCAAATGGCTTGTAGAGAGAATCTTGCATTATATGTTTACAAAAATTAAGATTGATCAAAGTGTCCTTAGCCCTCTTATTTATAGATTTTCAAAATTTATCAGGATTAACCATGACCATCGATCTTGAGATCAAGATATGTGACCATGAATTAATACAATTATGTAAATAATATCTATAAATATCCTCATAAATATTTAGGAGGAAGGGGAATTAAAGAGACATGGGAATCCATAATCTTGATATTTGTTGCATTTATGGCTTATGGATGTCACCTCATATATGATGTCACTCAATGATGTATTTAATAGGAATCAATTTATAATAAATAAATATTCAATATCTTCCTTGGAATTATTACTTAAGATCATAGTTTGGTTTAATTTGCCTAAGTAAGATTAATTGATTTTAGTGCAATTCTTTAGAAATTGGTGCACTTCATTAATCAAACCAGTCACAAAGTCATATTACTGGGTCAGAATTTCACTTGAGAGGAATTATAAGGTGATTTTAGTTATGTACAGACATTCATCTCATTTTGGATATTGTCAACACAAAATAACACATGCACTTGTCATGTGCTTTTGAATTAGAAGAAAAGGGAGTGATATAGAGCACCAAAATATGTTTTCATCATTTTGGCTTGAAATGATTTGATTAAAGTTAATTATTATATAAAATACATTTCCCCATTTAGGGATACATTGGCTTAAATCAACACTTGTTTAAGACAAGTTCAAACCATTTAACGTGTTTAAGTGATTTTGGATCAAATTATGTGTTTTCAAAAATTTTGAGTAAGATTGATAATTTCAACACAAAGGTGTTAACAATTGGATGTCTACATTTTGCTCTTATTTGATAATGCATAGAGAGACATTTAATAGAAACTATCTTTTCAAAGAAAAGAGTTGTCAAGAATAAATTGGAAGGAAATTACTAATGATACCCCTTGAGAAGGCATACAAGGTAAAGAGAAGGATGGAATCTCAAAAGGATAGATAGAGTGAGATTAACCTGTTGAATAGATTAAATTAATATGAGATAATGTTTGCATATGTTGATTTCATCAATGATAAAAATATAATTAGAATATAATGGGCCCTAAAGTCAAGGGGAATGGGAAGGATACAGTCCAAATATAAGTGACACACTTTGAACACACCCAAATCTAGGGTGCAAGCTGCATTCTTATAGAGTGATCAATCCCAAGACAAGTTGCACACTAAAATATTTCTAAAACAAGGGAAAAGTTTACAAATATTAGAATTATAAAAAAATAGAACATGTCTCCCAAGAGAGTAAATAATAATGTGCTCCATTAGAGCAAATTTGATCATGTGATTAACAATTTTGCCCCAGTGGGGCTGATTTTGATCATTGATAAAGAATGGTTTGGCCCTATAGGGCTGATTTAGATTTATGAATAATTCAAATGTTGTATAATTTTATGGAAAATTGGAAAAAAATGCTCAAGGATATAACCTATTACATAGAATAAATATGAGTGGGTACAAATGTAGATGTGATGGTCTAATGATTGAAATAGCCATAAAAAAACTAGGCACATGAGGATGCACAAAGTAATGGAAGATATGAAAAGAATAATGAATATGGTCAATCTAACTCGAGATACATCATGTATCCAAGCGTTGCCTACATAGTCCAAATGGACTTCAAGCCAATGTAGTTCAACCATAAGCAAGAGAAAATGGAATAAGAAAGGAATAAAACTGACCAATGTTCGATTAGACTCATAATTTAGGGCAAGAGATGCATGTCTTACATGGATTCAAGTGTAGGATAAGCCATTTTTACCTAGGATATATTTTCATTGGTGTTCTTGAGAGATGATTATCAGAGCTACATTGATGTTGAGACTTGAGTCCAAAGCATGTACTGATTATTATACAAAAATGAAATTAAGCATCATAAGTATGAGGAACTTATAATGACATGACATTTCACCTAAATTGAATCAGTTCAAATATGAATGTTTATAACTAAAGATAATGATAAAAACTTTCAATACCAGATTTATAACCATTTACATTTTTTGTTTTTAAAAAAGAAAAAGAAAAAGAAAAACATAGATGAACCCAACTTAAAATCAAGATATGAATAATTGACACTCAAGTAAGAACAATTTTTTTTAAAACCAAAGTAAGAACAAATTAATAACATGAGATCAAGATATGAGGAATCAAGATCCATATGCACCATCAAGATATACTTGCAAAAATAATAGAAAATAACAAGACTAAACAAAAAAAATAAAATACCAATAAGGAATAAGAAGAAATAACGAAAGGAAAGAAATAAAATAAACAAAGAAAAAGGAAGAAATAAAGGGACAAGAAATAAAAATAAAACACAAATAAAAACAATGTTAGTGAAATTTTGAAAACAATTGTTCAGGCACGTGTAATAGATGTGTTACTTTCTACAATAACATAACAAGAACAAGGAAACAAAGTTCTCCCCAAATGATAGGCAAACAAGACAAAATAAATGGGAGGAAAAGAAGAAAATGAAGGGGGTGGATGAGTTGACTCTATATGTATAAGACAAGTGGATGCTACCTATATAGTTCCATGGATTCATGGTCCAACATAAACTTCAAGCCAAATGTAGTTCTCCAAAGAAATGGGATAGAAGAAAAGTTATTATAAGGAAACATGATTCATGTTGTATAATAAATAGGAAGATGGAAATGGTATTTTCAAAATAGTAAGCTAGTGGGACAAATGAGAATGGTCTTAAAAAATGGTAAGCACATGGCATAATTAATTGTAAAAAGGCAAGAGCGTGGAGATCAAAAGATACAAAAATACAAGACAATGTTTTTTTTTCTTTTTTGGATCATTTTCTAAGGTTTTTGGTGTTTTTGGGATAAAATATATACAAAGGGGAATCAACTAATCAAGGAGATGCTCAGCCAAGTTTAGGAACTCTAATAACATCTAAGTTAGTTATAACCACACATGCTCTTAAATTAGTAAGAGCAAGATCTTGATAAACCAATAATTCTTACCAAATAATATAAAAATAATAAAATAGTATGCAACATGAGATAAACCTAAAGAAATATCTAGTAGGGAAAGATCATGACCTAAAGATGTATCCATGTTCACTTATCTATAAAAGAAGCGACAAAAGACTATTCTTTCTTAATTGTTTTGTATAACTAGCATTGAATATGTTCATAATTCCTATGAGTCATAATTAGGATCATATTTGGTCAAGGGATAAAAGTGTTGAGGTTACAATGGTCGAATACATGAAAAGACTATGGTTCTCAAAGAGAACAGTTTATAATTAATAGGGTTAAAAAGAAGACAATATAGGGTGGGATAAAATGTGTTCAAAGTGCCATCGGTCTAAAAAATTTCACTATCAAAAGTCATGAAAATAAGATGGTTCTCAAAAGAATGGTCTAGGGTAGGTTAAAATGAGTATGGTCCATGAGAGGATAGTCTAGGGTATAATGGTAGGATAAAATACTTCAACAGAAGTTTCCCTAGAGTAAGAGGTTTTGTAGATAATGGTTTGAAGCTGTCAAACATAGAACCTCTTAAGATTCACAATTTTCATGGGCTCTAGAATTCATTCTCCACATAGAGTAGCCTATCTGTATGCCCCTGATCCATATTTTTTCATGACAACATATGGTCCAAACTAATTAGTTTATAACTTGCCCTTTATCTTACGTTCAACATTTGTGTTCTTTTGGTTATCTTTCAAGACATATCACCAATCTCAAAATCCCAAGGGAGAATGCACTTCTTGTATCTTCTCCACAATCTCTTTTTATAGGCCTATAAGTTTTCTATAGTATACAAATGTTTACCATCAAGAAGTTCTAGTTATTTCAACCTTGAGACTCTGTATTCTTCATCATCTTCAACATGATCCAAAGATACCCATAATGAAGGTAGCATGATCTCAATTAGGATAATAGGTTATTATCCATAAACAAGGGAGTTCTGTAGGTGTTCAATGACTGGTTAGATAAGCCCAAATGGAAGGAAAGATTTACAAGTGTTAATTATAACATCATTATTGACAGTCTTTTTTAAAATGGCTATAATGGTTTTGTTTTAAACCTTGGATTATCTATTGCTTTACATGTTATATGGTGTGGATTTATTGTGCTTGATTTTCAATTTTTCATAAAGGTCTTTTACATATCTATTTATAAAGGATCCATCATTATCATATATAATGCATGTTTGGGATGACATACGGATAGATGATATGGTAATGAATGAATTTGGATATATACTTCCTAGTGATTTAAGTGAGAGGAATGACCTCAATCCACATAGTAAAATACTCGGTAGTTGTTAAAATGTGTTTATGACCATTTGAAGATGTTGGGTTTATTTTCCTGATGAGATCGAGGCCCCAAGTACAAAACAACCATGGTGTTGTGATTGACTATAGTTTTAAGGAAGGTGCATGTATAAAATTTCCATGCTGATAACAAGGAACACACTTCCTCACATAATTACAAGCATCTATCTCTATTTTTGGCCAATAATAACCTATATTGAAGATATTTTTAGCTAAGACTACACCCTTGGTGTGGGCCCCACACATTCCTTCATGAACCTCCTTAAGTGCTTGCTTGGATTCTCCCTAAGATTAAAACAAAAGTAGCATTCCATCATAGATTTTATGATAAATCCTCTTTCTAATGAGGGCATAACGTGCTAGATGATGAAGGAATAATTTATGTTGGTTATTGGATAAGTCAGGTAGAAAAACATGATCATGAAAATAATTATAATAGTCTTGATACTAAGGTAGTTCAGGGGGGATTGGGACCAACAATGGCACATATCCTTTCTAAATCTAGTAAAAAATGTGTAAGTTATAGAATATTTTTAATAAAAAACTTATACTCTTTATTACCATCATCAATCTATATCATAGACCCAATCATTGCCATTACATTGATAGATCTATTGTTGGCCCTTGGTACTTGTTCAAATGATAGAGATTTAAAATTAACTTAGAGATTATCCATGATTTTCTTCTAGGGAACAAACTTGTCATCTCTATTTTTATATTGATTAGTTATTTGATTGATGAGCAATTGGGAATCACCATAGACCATTAAGTGTTGAATATCCCATTGTATGATAGAATGTAGTCCTATAATAAATGCCTCATACTTGACCATATTATTGGTATAATGAAAATTGATATGAAATAATTTGGAATCAAATCCCCTTATGGTTTAATTAACAATACGATATCTATAGATCCATGATAAGTGAAGGGAATATCAAAATATACTCTCCATTATTCAGGTTCATTCTGCACTTATCCCACCACCATGATAAAATCATTTGAAAAGTCAAATTTGAGTGGTTGAGTGTCTATAATAGGGGATTCTTCAAGTTGATAAGCAATAATCTACCCAAAAATAAATTTTTAATTTTGATAATCAACATCAAACTCACTTAAGATCATGACCCATTTAACCATACATCATGTGAGAGCTACTTTGGATAATAAAAATTTGAGAGGATCCACCTTGGTAATGATACTTGTTTTATTGTTCATAATATAGTGTCATAACTTTTGGGAAGTGAGTACCATATCTAAACAAAACTTCTCAATAGGTGTATAATTGTGTCTATAAGCCACCAATATGCAACTTAAAAATAAATTGCATGTTCTTTACCTTGATCATCATGTTTGGCCTAAATTTATCCCATTGCACGCTTAGTTGTTAATATGTAAAGTAGCAGTGGTTGTCCAAGTGTTGGCAGTCTCAAAACTATCAGGTTGGTCAAATACATATTAATATTTGTAAATGCTAACTGATATTATTTATCCCATTGAAATGTGACCCATTTCTTCAAGAGATGGGTAAATGGGTGGCAGTTATCTTTTAATTAAGAAATAAACCTATGGATGGACTATATCTTTCCTTACATATTGGATTTGAATTTGTTTAAGAATTGAAAGTGGAGGCATTTCAATAATGGCCTTAACCTTAGTAGGGTCGAATTTTATCCCTCTTTTAGATACAATAAACCTTAGCAATTTCCATAAGGTGATGCCAAAGACACACTTCTTAGGATTCATGCAGATTTTATATTCATAAAGCCTTCAAAGACTCTTTGTACAATGTCAGGATGTCTAACATGTGTTCTTGATTTTGATAGTATTTCATCAACATATCCCTCAAAAATATCATGCATCATGTCATAGAATATGATAGTCATGGCATTCTGATATGTGGCTCTAGCATTATTCAATCCAAATGGCATGACTTGATAACAAAATGTTCCCCATAGAGTGGTGAATGCAATCTTGTATTGATCTTCTTGGGATATCTTGATCTAATTGTATCCAAAAACCCCATCCATGAGTGAGATCATCTCATACCCAACATTATAATAAATAATCATGTTGATGCTGGGTAGAGGAAAATCAAATTTAGGGCATGCTTTGTTGATGTCTCTAAAATATATATAAGGACATATACCATGTGGCTTATTAATAACTAGAAATATGTTTGATATCCGTTCAGAATAGTCTAGTATTCTATTGAATCTTACTCCCAATAATTTCTCCAATTTGGCTTTTACCAATATGCATGGATGCATCTTTCTCATTTTTTGGTTAATTGGGTTGGCCTCTGGATGAAAAACAAGGCAATGCACTACCAAATGAGGGTCTAAGTGTGATGTCCCTTACTTAGGGCCTCTTTTTCTGAACAAAAACTCTGATATATATCAATACAAAGCTCTGATACCACTGTGATATCCCCTTCAAATAGGGAATATAGAAACATAAAAGATCTGAACAAAGATACAATTTTGCAAAATAAATTCAAAAGATAAATAATAATATAGTCTCTCAATGGCAAATCATAGATCTTATCACTTGTTCTTCTAGATGATTACAATTACAGTCCTCTCTTATGCATATAAAGAATATGGAAATACAGTCTTGAAAACCCTAGGCTTTTGCAAATCTAGAAATTGAGCTTGAATCTGGAAATTCTGTCTTAGCCTACTGTGTCGAACACACAGTCACCGACATCGATCGATATACTGCCGACGTTAGTTTTTGTCGGTCCTTCTCTATCGACATCGGTCTTCAGTCGGCCGATGTCGGTCACTAGGGATCTCTATCTGCCGAGGTCGGTGTCTGAGGGAATCTGCTGATGCTTATGGATTTTTCACGTATCTATACAGACTTCGTACGGTTGCCAAATATAAGATCGCACACCCTGATAGTTGAACAACCTGATCTCAAAATATACAATTCTAATATAGAAGATCTATATTTGTATAACTTATTGGATCAAAAACCTAATAAAATAAATACCTGGAAAGCTCTATGACAACTTTTGGATGAAGTTATCTCTCAAACTTGTATACCTCTGTGATAACTTCTGTATGAAGTAATCTCTCAATTTGGCAATAGATCAGCTGATATTTCATAGCCTCTGAATCACACACATTGAAGAGTGGATGTTCTCCAATCCAGATGGAATCCTGGAACCCTTGGCTAAGTCTTCACAGAAGAATTCTTTCAATATCAAAATCAATAATCAATGCATAATCAATAATGGCCTCTATGAGAAACCCTTATACCCTCAAAAGATATGCTTGCCCTAATTAGGGTTTTCTTAAATTAGAATTAGGGTTTCTAAATTAAAATTAGACCAAATAGTTATTATTTGATTAAATCAATCAAATATTAATATCTCCCTCAATACATGTCCGATCGAGACCAAACAAAAACCAACTGGAAAAATTCTGCTAAACAAAGCCAAGCCAATCTCCATCAAGACCCTCTAACCATCATATCAACCTATGAGGGTTGCATAATAGGCTAACCATGAACTCAGAACATGTCAACCAAAAAGGGGACATGACAATCTGCCCTTCCTAAAATTGCTTTCCCTCAAGCAATCGTTGAATGACAAATCAACCAATCCACCTAGATCCCATATGTAGTCATGATCCCCACCACTATCAATTAACACGAACTCGATGCCATGTCCATCCCAACTCTCATCTAATGGAATCACATCATCTCTAGTACTAAGATAAGCACCCCAACATTCAATCCATAAATGAAAATCAGCAAGCAAACTCCTTATCTGAATAATATCTAAAACTGGATTGTGAATGCTAGAAATAGTCCTATCATCATCAACCTGTGACCCAACTGTAACAGAAAGCTGAGTCCCTACCACATGTGATAACTATTAAACTAAACTCACCTCAAGACCAAGCTCGACCTCATATCTCTCCTGTGTTGGTGCCAATGTACACTCATCATCGCACTCTATCATGTCAGTGGCATAGGCATCTCCATCTGATGAAAAAACATATGTTTGAGGCTACTGCCCCATATTGCCTTAAGAATATGTGTTTTCCCATCAACCTCAAAATGAACCGCCATGTCTTTGAGATGAAGAGTAACTTCCTCAAATGAATGAAGCCACTTCATACCCAAGACTAAGTCTATGTCCCCCATGTCTACCACATAATAATTAGCCTTGAACTCATAGTTGTTCAAGCGCAATGGGAGGTCTCTAATCATCCACTCACACCTAAGAGTATGACTGTTGGCCACCTTAACTTTGATGCCCTCAAAATCTTCGATAGTGAGTCCATGCTTCTCCACAAATCTAGCATCTATGAAATTATGTATGGCTCCTGTATCAAGAAGGGTGATAACCTTCTGCCCTGCCGAAACTCCACGGAGTCTGAATGACTCATCCAACTGAATGCTGGATAGGTGTGCCTCTTGTATGTGAAGCTCTAACTCTACCTCTACCTTAGGCCCTGAAGCCTCTACCTCCTCAAAACTATTCTTCTATTTAGAATCCTCTGAATCTGAATCCTCATAATATGCCCACATCACACGATTTGCCTTGCCCGTAGGCCTCAAAGGGAAATTGTGATGGATATCATATGGACCTTTGCAATAGAAGCAAAGCTTCTTCCTGCATAGATCATTAAGCACCTCATGATCCAAAGGTGGTGCTGTTGGATTAGCCTTTGAATCATTCTTTACACCTGATTTATCTATGTTAAAATTTGGTCTCTCTGTATCCCCGTTGGAGCACTTATGGTCTCTAGATGAAGAAGTACCTCTAGAGTTAGATTTATTGGATGGGGCTACCATCTCCATACTACGTGCCTTCTTCATAGCTACCTATAATGAAGGAGGATCAAAGCCTTTGATCCAACCTCTCAATGGCTTTGTCAATCCCTCCATGAAGAGCACTACAAGTCGCCTCTCTGAAATGTCAGGAACCATGACTGATAACCTCTAGAAGTCACCAATGTAAGTCTCTAGACTACCACTCTGGTGTAATTGTGCTAACTCTTTGAAATAGGATTTCGGATCCTTCCTGTCAAAATGCTCCACTAGCCTATCCACAAACTCCTAATACGATGTGATCCGATCATGATGGAGTGTCACCATCCCATGGTGCCACCAATCATGAGCTACTCCTTCAAGATGCAGTGTTGCATATCTGATAGCATCTCCCTCAACCATGAGTCACAATGTGAGAAATGTGTCTAGCTTACTAACCCAAGCCTGTGCTATCACCTTACCACTACCGTCAAACATCGCTAGTGTGAGCTTGCTCGTAGCATGCTTCAAATCATTGTTTTGATGTCTTGGTCTCCCAGTCTATCGACCTCAGTTATGTTCTCTCCTCTGTGTGATGAATCGATTAAAAGTAATCATCTCTCTATCCTTAGGTGGTAATAACTCCCACTCATCATTTGCTGCCATAAGTGTGTCTACAAATGACTCCTCATGCTCCTCACCTGCTATCACCTCCTCAGCCTCCTGCCTCACAAAGGTAGGCCTAGTAGGCCTGTCAATTGTACGCGAAGTAGTCCTAAGGCCTCTCTGTGATCTTGCATCACTCCTGACATCATCACGATGTGGTGAATGTCTCCTCAGAGTACCCAATCTCGGTAGTGCCTCTACCAACAATTGTACTACTTCATTGTTCTGCCTTTGCCCTTCTCATAGTTCTCTAAGTGTAAGTAACACCTCTGCATCGTCTTGATCTCTAAGATGGTGTGGAATATGGGCCTTGTCTATATTATCACCCATGTCTTTTGGCTATTGTTCTAAAACTTGAGTGCCTTCAAGCAAAGCTCTACTGCGTGTATTATACCTGTGTGGTCCCAACTCTTGTGGCTGCATGAGATCTCTAAACCCTTAGGATGGCAGGATTTAGCTCTGGTCTACCCAATAAGATGGCAGGAATTTGGCTTTGATACCACTGTGATGTCCCTTACTTAGGGCCTCCTTTTTTGAACAAAAACTCTGATATATAGCAATACAAAGCTCTGATACCACTATGATATCCCCTTCAAATAGGGAATATAGAAACACAAAAGCTCTGAACAAAGATACAATTTTGCAAAATAAATTTAGAAAGATAAACAATAATATAGTCTCTCAATGGCAAATCACAAATCTTATCACGTGTTCTTCTAGATGATTACAATTACAGACCTCTCTTATGCATATAAAGAATATGGAAATACAGTCTTGAAAACCTTGGGCTTTTGCAAATTTGGAAATTGAGCTTGAATCTAGAAATTCTGTCTCGGCCTATTGTGTCGAACACACAGTCGCTGGTGTCAGTCGATATACTACCGATGTCGATTTCTATCGGTCCTTCTCTACCGATGTAGGTCTTCAGTCAGCTGATGTCGGTCACTGGGGATCTCTATCTGTCGAGGTTGATGTCTGAGCAAATCTGTTGATGCTTATGGATTTTTCACAGATTTATATGGACTTCGTACGGCTGCCAAATATAAGATCACACACCCTGATAGCTGAACAACCTGATCTCAAAATATATGATTCTAATACAGAAGATCTATATCTGTATAACTTATTGGATCAAAAACCTAATAAAATAAATACCTGGAAAGCTCTGTGACAACTTCTGGATGAAGTTACCTCTCAAACCTGTATACCTCTGTGATAACTTTTGTATGAAGCTATCTCTCAATTTGGCAATAGATCAGCTGATATTTCACAGCCTCTAAATCGCACACACTGAAGAGTGGATGTTTTCTAATGCAGATGGAATCCTAGAACCCTTGGCTCAGTCTTCACAGAAGAATTATTTCAATATCAAAATCAATAATCAATGCATAATCAATAATGGCCTCTATGAGAAACCCTTATACCCTCAAAATATATGCTTGCCCTAATTAGGGTTTTCTTAAATTAGAATTAGGGTTTTTAAATTAAAATTAGACCAAATAATTAATATTTGATTAAATCAATCAAATATTAATATCTCCCTCAATACATGTCTAATCAAGACCAAACGAAAACCAACTGGAAAAATTCTGCTAAACAAAGCCAAGCCAATCTCCATCAAGACCCTCTAACCATCATATCAGCCTATGAGGGTTGCATAATAGGCTAACCATGAACTCAGAACATGTCAACCAAAAAGGGGACATGACACTAAGCCTAGCATGTATGAATATGCACATGCAGATATATCAATAAAATCCATCAAAATGGAAATAATGTGTTCACATTATACTTTAATAAGGGAATCTCCAAGATAAACAATTTGGGGATCATCGTATGTTCCTAAGTTCACTTCAATAGTGTTTTCTATAAGAAATGTAGATCCATCTAAAAGAATAGTATGAAATGTGTGATCATGATCATCTTGTCATGCTAAAACCTCTTATTGTTCCTCCCAAATCTCTAGAGAATGTGATGAATCTAAATTTGCCATATCAGGAAATGGTCAAGTAGTAAAAATCTCTATAAACTCAAGAGTGAGATGCTTAAACATTTGTTGTTTTGAAGAGATACTTATACTAGCTTTAAAATGAAGACTTAATGGACCTTGAATTTACTTTGGGGATGATCAAAATTTCCCATCTAAGAGAACCTAATATAGCTTTTCACTCAAGGTCTTATCATTATATTTACTTTTTCCCTAATCAAATAGCACCTAAAAGAGGTTTTCACCTAATGATATCAATGTTTTATATTTTTTATGACCAAGAAAGTTTTCTTGCTCTCTAAACTAGGTAGAAGGATCCAATGAAAAATCAAAGCCTTATTTTTGATCACCAATGGGAAATTCATATCTTAGGCCCATGTATTATTTAATTGATTCTTATTTATGAAACTCATCAAGGTGTATGACCAAATTTTTTTGATCCCAATCAATGAGTTTTGGATGGCAAAGGCATAGGGAATAATAGGGTGTTGAGGTCATATTGGTATTTTGATCAAATAAATCTAAGTCATCAAACTTGTTGAAAATGCTATAATGGGATGTTATGTCACTACTAGGAGTCTCATCATTAGTTAATTTAGAATAATCACTATCAAAATTCATAAGGTCACCCCCAAGCAGTATAAATCTAAGACCATGATTCAAATTAGGCACTCTAGCTGATAAAGGTTCTAAGATTCTTTGGGATCATGGGAAAAGGCCTTTTCTTATATAATATAAATTATCCATGATCCAATTAGGGATATGATATTTTGGATTTTGAATATAATCAACTGTGTCATTAGAATATAACTTGTCTCCTTTAGTGAAAGCCTCTCAATCCCATTTTGATGAAGTAGTAGGTAAAAATACCATAGGTTCTTTTCATTATTATTTCTTCTATTTCCAAACTAATTGGGGTCTATTAGGGATTTTGGAAGGTTTGGGTTTACTAAATTTTTTGGGAGACTTCAGTAACCTAGCAATATGGAAGGCATCCTTAACAAGGTATGTGAAAATACCCATATCTTCTATAACAACCTATTTTAAAAGATTTGTAGTGAATGGATCAGTAGAAGTGGAAGTAAGATCACTAGGGTTGATATAATTGGATGGTGGTGGATGTGAAACTATTTCCTTGTTCTTATTTACAATGAATTTGGAACTAGGACAATAGTTATAATTATAGAACTTAGTCTCTAGATGTTTTCAATACTAAAATGTTTTAGATCAGTAGGAATAGTAACCTTGATCCCATCTTGGGGAAACTTAAGGCACTGATGCATGGTGGATAGAATGACCTATACTTCATGGATGTAAGGATGACCAAAAAGTATGTTATAAGGCAACTCAACATCCACAATATGTAATAATATATGGTAGGAAACAAACCTAAGAATGATGGGAAAATAAATGGTCCTAAAAGACCCATTCTCGACATTATCATAAGACTTTATGGTGATCATCTCTAGTTAAATGTCCTTCATAGTGTAGCCCAATCTCTATACCAATTTGAAGGACACTATGATTAGCCCCAAACCATTGTCTATAAGAACTTGCTTGATCTTATGGTTTTAAATGATGACCTAAATATATAGTGGGTTGTTATGGCTCGAACCTATGGTGGACATGTTTTTTGATAAAATGTGAAGTTTCAAAATGAAGGCAAGTGGCCAACTAATGTTTGGAACTGTTTAGTATTAATATCTTTGGGAACAATTGATTCTTATAAAAGGCTATTTAAGATAGTTCTATGGATTTTAGACGTACTCAAGAGATCCAAAATGGAAATATGCACAGATGTTTTACTTAGTTGGTATTATAGACTATAAGTATTTTAAATAGTAGGATGAGATGATTTGGCCTTGACTACCACAGTTTTTGGCTTTGGATCTATAGGCATAATTTTCACATTGGGTTCAGTGGAAGAAGAGGGAAAAGAGCCCTGAAGGGTAACTATCTAGTGTCTAGTTATGATTGAACAATATAGAGGTATAAATGAGTCATTATAATTAGAATACAAAGATGAAGGACCTTAGAGGGTGATTCATGGACATCTAATTGCATTGGAGAAATTTTGAGTCAATGAGGAGCCATTATTATTAGAAGAAGGATGAGGTCCAAAAATAGTAACCTGTGAAAATAGAATCATAATAGAATTATGTAAAATTGATGTGACATTACTTTAGGGAGAGGGTGTTAACCCTACAATGATGGGTATAGTAATACAAAGAGTATGGGATGGTTTATTGGATTTGATAGTAATAGTGGCAAAGTGGGTGGCAAAAATGCATCCCATAGTGTTTTTATAGTTGTAAGGCATATTATTTTAACCTATGTTTTTAGCATGGGTATTGTGTGTTGAGGTGTTGTCAATGATGTCTCCAAGTCATCCAAAAATGTCCATGATGTGGAAAAGAGTGTTTATGAGATGTCAAGGTTTCTAACTAAGAAATGACAAAGTGTGTTTCAATAGTCATGTATGGACCTTTAGTGTTTGGTTGGATAGGCAAGTTGATTGATGTTTTCAATGATGTGATCATGTTGCAAAGTCACTATGGGGTGTCAAGATTTATCTAAGTTCTTGTGGAAGTGTAAGGATTCCATTTAGTTCATCTTTGTCATCATCTAGGCCTAGTTAGTCTTTTGCCAAATCAAGCTGAGTGAGAAGATTAATGACATCAACATTTACACCTATGAAGGTATTAAAATAAAATGGTCACATGGGTTTATTGAGGTTTATTATAGATCATGTGCTTAAAATTTAAGGTCTTGACATGGTGTATATAAAATTATACGGTAGTTTAAATTTGGTCTCCTAGGAATATTTCTCTATTTTCCATACTTAGCCAAATTTGCATTAAAAAGTGATTGTTGGAGTTCAAATATTTGACTTTACAAATAAAAATTGGTCCTCATAATTTTGGATATAAATTTTGATGTTGGATGAATTTTATAATGGTATTAAAAGAAAAGTTGTATAGAATTTCAAGTTCCATCCAAAAAAATTAATTAAGAGGTTTGAATATTCATACAATTTTAGTTATTGAGCTTCAAAGTTGATTGAGGTTTTGAATATTTTCTATTAGCAACCTAGGAAGGATGTTTGAGTTTTTTTTTGATGGTATTGTTGAGGTCAACATACCCCCATTTCTAAAACATAGGGGTCCTCATACAACTCTAAACCTTAACACTGAAAACTTGGCATGTTTTGCAGATTCTTTATATTTGAAGATCATCCAAGCTTGATAAGGGTATCATATATTTTCATGATCCTACTTTTACTTTGACTAATATTTCTAACAGTGGATCTTCATGCTTCAGTTACAAGTTTTATGGGACCCTCATCAAGTGGACTACACTTGAATTTTATAGATTATTCTTCATTCAAGGTTTTACTAGCCTTTAGTCTATAAGAACTTAAGATTATATCCTTTTTTTTAATTCTTTGAAACCCTCCTTCAAAATCCCTTACTTAGATCCTTCAATTTAAATCCAAATTTCATAGGATCAAAATTGGTGGGAGCACTTTAAAATTTACAATGAACTAGGTCAAATTTTTATGCTAAAACTTAATCCTATTCATTTTTTAACACAACCAAGCCTTGGCCTAAAGATCATGTTTGGTCCCTTTATATTCCACCCTCCTTTGTTCCTTTTTTATTTTAAAATTTGGTCTAACTTTCATGTTTTTAGGGTCCTTTACTATCCTAGCTTAGCCTTGCTTTATGTTTCATGATCCCTCTTAGTACCTAGCTTAACATCTTAGTCCCAATGCCCAATTCATGTTTTTTTAACATAAACAAAACCTTAGCCCTAAGACTTTGGCCTAAGTTTTTACTTTGTCCTAAGTTCTAACTTAAATATCTTGTTTCTTCATAGGATTGACGATTCACACTTCATTAGGAAACATTTATCAAACAGAGAAAAAGGGACATAACATAAAAGGCTTTGATCCATTGATACAATCTCACATAATTACTCAGATCACAATATACAACTCGTAGAATCCCATATGAAGATCAATGCTCTGTAGACACTTCACAAGGTTAATAAAGTCAAAGCTCAAGAGCCCTGCAAAGTTACCATTTGGTACTCCCATGTTTGAACTCAATATCAAAAGGAACTTGGGACAAGATCTTGTTTTATGATTTTTTAATTATTTAGGGTGTCATCATTTTATTATGTTTTAAAGACTTAGGCATATACCTTAGTCTAATTTTTATATGCATCCCTAGGCTAACTCAATATACTTTATGATTGTAAGGACCAATAGCGTGCATCTATTTATATCATGATCTATGGTTTGTCCTTACTCACAATAGATAATCTGATAGATCGTATTAAATCCAAGCTTCTATTGGATCAACTACATTTGATACTTAAATTTGATGCTCTCACACCCTTCATTTGATGACAGTGAGGCCATAATTTACATTTTCAAGGCCATAAAATTTTATCCCTATATGAAAATTTATTAGAGCTTAATTTTGGCATTCACAAGAACATCATTGATGCCCATGAGGCCATCATTGATGTTTATGAGACCATCAAAATTTAGCTCAAGAGCTAATTTCACTTAGAAGATAAATATGCTTAAGACTTGCCTCACAATGTTAAAATTGGTCTTCCATAGATTAATTTGGAATATTTAAAGCCATGTCTAGACTCAATATCCTTGTAACTAGGTTTAAAATTTGCATAGTCTAAGCTTGAATGTCATGCTAGAATCAAGTCATGTTTTTAAATATTGACCCAAACCTTAGTCTGTATATGCCTCATGGTTTTTTTAGCCTAATGAGCTTAGTTTAATGAAAGGTCCCATTTTTATAAAACTTAGCTTAAAAATTTTAATCTAAATATTTATCATGTTTATCAACATGGTAAAACCCTAGGTTAAAACTTTACATTAGATCCATTGATATTTGGGACCCCCCTCTTAATATGTTTTAAACGTAACCTAAAAACTTTGGTATAAAATTTCATTTCATGTTTATTAACACAAAATAGAACTATAGCCTAAATTGTTTAGCCTAAATTATTTATATGTCTTGATGCTAACTAAATTTCATGTATATTTTCAAGATCGACATTTCACACTACATCAGGCAAGAAGGATTAGATGACGTGAAACTAAGATGGACTTTTTAACAAAGGTCTAGGCAAACATGAGATCACCACATGGTGTAGGCACTTTAATACGTATATTGGTGATATATAGAGTTTTGGAGACCCATGAAGCTTCCAAGTAGCACAACCATGAAGCTTGACATAGATGAGGACCAATCGCGTGTAAGTCTTAGGATTGAGATCAATGTTTTGCATTGATTTATGCATGAAGATTAGACAATGAAAAGAAAAATACAAATTTTAAAAGGCCAATGGCTAATTATTTAAAATCATCATGAAAAGTACCACAAAAGCTACCAATAAGATGTCACATAGGTGCCACATGGGCACAAGATGGCAAAACTAAAGATTTTGTGGGCTTGGAAAAGAAAACATAAAAATGCAAAGGTCTAAATCAAATCCAAAGCATGAACTTGCCTAATTAAAAGTAAATCGTCACCATTAAATCTGAAAAATGTCTCAAGTCTCTACTTAAATCCCTAATTCGATCTTGAATTAACCACAATCAAACTAGAAAGAATCTAATTATCATCTGAGGAAGTGCAAATTGATCCAGAAATGATTCATAGATCACTATGAATATTATACAAAACTCATTTTCATGACCTCTTAGAAGAAATATAGAGAGGAAACTAAGCTATATTTGACCACAGACTCAAAAGGTTGGGTCTTTAAAGACATAGTACTCGACGTTGTGTCCTTGAACACTAGAGAAAACAATTGGTCTAAGATCTTCTAGATAATTGATGAATTATAACATGTAACCAAAGAAGAAAAGAAGATTTCATCCTTCAAGACAAGGTATTACATCTTGGTTGTATCCCAAATATCAATCCTTCACATGCAACAGCTAAACCAAAAGTAATTCACTATATAAATGTCCTCCCTATTTTTAAAGAACGTAAAATTAAAAAGGGCATGTTAATTAATAAGTGTACTCATAAATACATTATCTATGTGTCCCCTATTGAATTTGAGAGCTAATAAAAGATTCCCATGTTCCATGTAGATGTACCCACACTCATTAAATGGGCTAAGAAAAATGACCTCAAAACTATCCTGGCACCATAGCTATATTTTTGAAACCATGTGTTTTGTGACCCTAATGGGAGCATTCCCATCAACCAATTCTGACCTAGAATTAGAGTAATAATGACCCTAATGAACAGACTCTATGGAAGCTCCACAACCACTTATATTGATGGCATATTAGTGCCCCCAATTTATCATATGATTGAAAAAGAGCCAACTCCTCTTATTGGTGAATTTATTAGCATATGCTTATGCCGATAAATCTCTATAATCAAGAAAGGGACTAGGATTTAATTTTATATGATGTATTACCTTCTGGATTCCCTACTTACCATAATTAAGATTCCTAACTTTAAGGTATGGTCTCCTGAGAGGACACATACAATGTCCCATTTTTACTCTAAGCTACATATCTTCAAATACATAGACCATATCCATTTTATATACGATTTCATCTATACTCATTTGAGTGGGGCCATAATATGGACCCCTATGCCAAGGATCCACCCATTAGTGAATAAATCCATTGGGGACATATGGTTTTACTTGTACTTCACAATCATGTAGATTGAGGGAACATAATGTACTCCATTGAGGTTATCAGTCCATGTTCTAAATAAATAAGCTAAGTAAGAAGTTGCGTTTCAAATATGCAATGGTATAGATGGTGTTTATAGGGAAAAAAGAAAGGATTGATACATATTCTACCCTTGGATATTAGCGGGACCATATTATAGTATTGGAATAATATTAGAGATGCTGCTAGACATAGAGCCTCTTTTAAAGTGTGTCATGATGAATTGAGGTAATGAGACCCAAATGATAAAGTCACAAAGCATTTGAAAGCCAAACAAATAAATGCACCTTATGAGCATCACCTATATCCTTATGATCATATGTACGCAAATTATTCATCCTTATATGAAGTCTTGACAAGGTTAAATATATTCAACATCAACTTAGAAGCAAGGTTAATGAAAGATTATAAGGGAAATGATGACTTTTGGCAACTTGGTTCGAGGTAGTACCACCTATTGGGAGTTCAATCTTTTAGACCTACTTCATCACAACAACATATAAAAACATAGTAGTCTGAGACATAATTTACATTAAACCTAAATTTTAAATTGAATAGAGGCCTAAAAAAAGTAGTCCTAGTGAAGGGGCATCATCTTCAGCCTAGCCTAAAAGACTAGAGTCTCCTATTGAGTATATATATGTAATTGCATTTTATCCAAGAGAAATAGTGTAAAATTAATTACAAACATTGGCCAACACCTATGGGTTAGATGAAGAAGGGGAATAATTGGAAGAACCTCAAGCCCAAAATGAAGAGAAATTAGAGACAAATAAGGATAAAGGAAAGGAGGTAGCATTCGACCTAGTTACCATTGTTCCCCCATAGAAAAGAAAGGTTGAACTGGAAATCTTATCTATAAGACCAAAGAGACCCAAACTAACTTTCACTTATTCATTGATTGAGGTTAGTGTCTCTAGTGATGAGATTCCAATTCATGGATCAACTATTCTCGAGTGGTTTCTACATGGAAATTTATAAAATATACCAACCATGCACCACCATTAGCTAATGACAAAGTTAGTAAGCATTCATGTTCATGAGTAACTCAAAAATTGCATTATAGAGTTGAAAAAATAAGAGAAAGAGAGAAAGATTACTACCCCTAGGGATCAAGTAACACTCAAATGGACACTCCTAGAGTTTTAGGTGAGGCAAAATTTGAGATCCATACTCCAAATGTAACTGAATCATTAGTAAGAGTCAGGCTTAACCCATAATCTACTAGCATGGAATGAGTTATTGAGAAAAATGCTATGGTAGGAGGAGAATATTTCAACTTATAAAAGGTTGAACCATTTGTTAGTTTAACTCCAGTAGCTAGACAAAATCTAGGATAAGCAAAGGTATTTAAAGAAAATATCTTTGAAGTAGACCAAGCCCTAAGTGATCAATTACAAATAATGATCAAGGGTCTACTACAAGAAAACAATAATTTAAAAGAGGTTGTTGTGTTATCCATTCATGAAGATAGGTTTAAGAAATTTGAGGACGTCATGGCAAGATTATTTAGCTCTTTGAAAATAGAAAAAACAAGACAAAAGAAAATAGGGATGTAAATCTCTAAATCAATAGGGCGAGTTAGCCAATGGTATGTTAAAATCTTCCAAGTGATGGAATTGATTAAGGCCATGTCTAAAAATCTAGTCCTAAGTTTTAAAACTATCAACAAGGCACATTTAAATATGGCCATGGCCATATTGGTTGATAAAATTGAGTCCTTAGATAGTAGGTCCAAGGATATGAATTTTTTTTATAAAGACTTCAAGTAGTTATAAGGTGAAATGCCTCATATCCTAGACAACTTGATCAAGGAGCCAACAACCCTTAGCCCAACGGGTCTCATAGGGGATGCAAAGTTCAAATAAAAGACCTTGTAATTTTTGTAAAAAGTAAGAAAACAAGGAGAAAACCAAACAACTAAAGGCAATAGAAAATTCATGGGTCTACTTATTTCCTTTAAAAAGAAAATATGATATGCTAGGGGCATCAAACAAACTATTAAAAAGGTTTAAAAAGGACCTTGAGGACTTAGAATGTCATGAACATGAGTTTTTATTAAAACTAGTAATTGACCTTCAATTTATCAGTGACCAATAATACAAAATGAAAATCCTTCAACAAAAACAAGAAACTACATCAACACAGGGCCCACCAGCCAGCTATAAATATTCTATTCCATGTGAATTTTGTAATATTTAAGAAATGGAATATTCTCTTGTAAAGGCATTTTCAAATTTGTTAGCACACTTGCCTAAAGGTCAGGTCATTTGGAAAACTCTAGTGTATTCTAGAAACTTTGTAAAAGGGAGAGTTGTCCTTACTTTGTACACTTGTTAGTTAATATAATTGACCAACATGCTTCCTTGTATTCTATAAAAGAAGCATTGTTTGTTTTAAAAGGTAGAGGGAGTTTGAAGAGATAAAACTACTTTGTAACTTTTGGAGAAATTCAATACAAGCAATGAATAATGCAAAGTTTGTCTCAATTGTTTGTGTGAATTGTTATAATGGCTTCTCTCTAAATTGTTTTTTCTAAGTCTTAGATTTTAAGGGTTTTTAAAGAAAGTTGGACATGTATCTTCAATACATGGTTTCTAATTTGGGACAATGCTATATTATTTGAATGTTTTTGAATTTGATTTGTTTTATTTTCTCTACATAAAGATGTGCAAATTTTATTTGATTATAGTAGTAGATATTTAAATCAAAGTCAAATCTTACTTGTATTTCTTCATATTATCCTTAGATTCTTGCCTAGTGTATAGTGGAATTTGATCATATGCTATTTTACATTATATATTGGTTAAATTCATGTTTAGTTGGAATTTAACCCTTGTCATGATTTTTTAGACAAAGATCAATAATCACTTAATTTATTTCTACCCTACCTTTCCTTTTTTACTTCCTTTTTAACCAAATCACCCTAGTTTAAGCCCCATTATAGATATTCATTTAGATTATTCCTTAGCTTAGAGTTTGATCATAATTCACTAATAATAGCATAGATGCTTCATACTTTGCATAGATTTGAACAAACCATGGTGGCTCCCAACCACCAATCAATATAAATATCATGGAATAGTTTGCTTGCTCTGCCTCTATTTCATCAAAGATAACCCAATTATCACAACCTGCAACTCATGCTTTGAATTTATTGAATTTTAAAATGAGAAGTGTTTTTTAAACACTAAGAGCACCTGCGATACATGTAGAGGCATCAACAAGGACTATCTCTATTGGTGCTAGGAGGAGGGCCAAATCTCTATGAAATTATAGGATCTTTGTTGGCTTTAGTGTATGTTGATCAAAGGCCATGCTATTATTTGTATATTTATGTTTCTTTTAACATATTTTTGTAAAGATTAGTGATCGTCACAATTTCAAATCCATCTTTTTGATTCCTTAGACAAAGATCAATGTTCTTTTAAAGTATACACATGATTATGATGAAATAGCTTTAAGTTTATCAATTTAATAGGTCTGAAGCTAGTAATAGCCTTTTTGGTTAAAGATTCATAGATCCTTTACAAATTTGAGCTCATTTAAGCTTAGTGGTTTAAATATCATTCACATTTATGTATTTGGACATATCTATGAGCTAGTTAGTTTGAAGGTCCTAGCCCTTTGTTGTTATTTTCATGAATATTTATAAAATTTGCTTAATGTGAAATTTTAACCTTGTTTATTGGTAAATATTAACTTGAAACATAATATTTCAAAAAAAATTCAAAGTTCTCAAGATGAAATTCCCTAAAATTATAACAAGATCACATTCAGAAACAAGGGAACCCCCAATTGAACTAGGAATCATAGGAAAGCTAAGTAAGACAAAGGTAGGGATAAAAATTTGAAGTCTTTTCCAACTTCACCACTCTAAGTTACTCCTAAATTTGACCATCATCAAGGTATTGCATGGTTAGGTGACTCTTTCATCAATGTACTAGGTGTAGTACATGATCTCCCCCATAATCTTGAGAAATATTTACCGATGTTTGGTCCTAATGGTGTTGTAACTATATAAGAACACATTAAATTGTATAAAGCTATTTTAAGATTGTTAAATGTCACCCATGAATATGTAACATGTAGGTTATTTCCTTTTAAATTTAGGGATGTTGCATATGAATAGTTTCTTAATTTACCTAACAATTACATTACCAGTTGGGATGGTTTTAACAATATCTTTATTGACCAATTTGGCAAGGTGATTAGGCCTTATATCTTATACAAACAATTTACCACCATCAAAAGAGATGCTAGTGAGTTCATAAGAACATTTAATGCCAGGTTTCAAAATATGCATAACTAGACCATAGATCCATACAAACTTGATGAGGTTTTGGCTTTAGAAATATATAAGGACATATTAGATCCTATGACTTATGTGTTCCTGAAGAGATCTCTTCCAGTCATAACCACCTAATCCCATGCCTACTATGAAGCAGTTATCATTAATGAGCAAATGCAACCTCAAAGATAAATGGTTTATTCCATACCAAATGTTAATCCACATATGTCCACCTTGAATATATTTCCTAATAATAATCAAAATAGGCCAAACCTGAACTAGATCACAACATTGAACCAATTAGCCTTGAATCATGTTGCCCGTAACTAGAACTTAAGATTCTTGAATCATCTTGCAACTGGATTTAGTCGAAATGATCAAAAAACATTAGTACCAACCTCTAGTGCTAACCAGGTTCATATCTCTAAAACTCCCAAGAGTGATAATGATTCTATATTAAAGATGGTAAAAAAAATAGTATTAATTTCCTTTAGTTGTAAAATAAATTTGGAAATACTACAAAAAGTTTGGGTAAAAACTTATCTTTCCAAAGGTTTAATAAACCCAATAATAGGTTTTAGAATTATATATTTCATAACAATAATAACAATGAATCATCTTCAAATAAGAAAACAATTAATATAAAACTTATTTATATTTATTTTCCTAATTATTTTGGAGTTTATTATACTTCTAAGCATGGAAAAATTTATTGCATTGAGTTTTGTAAAGCTTTTGAAGCATTTCAGAAAGATTTGGACACTTTTGAGGTAGTGCCTAACAATGACAATGGTGCAAGTACATCAGGATCTTCTAAATCATTTGACCAAGATTTCATGGTGGAAACATTTGACTTCCCATTCCAAGAAGATAAAAAACCTGATGATGTCCTTGAAGAAATCCAAGCTTTCTATCAGTTCCTAAAGAAGACACATCCTCTAAGGAATAGGGAGCAGAAGCAGCCCTTGACTACTTCAACTCCTCCAAACAACTTTGGCACTCCTGTAGACACTACTTCAAATAATAATCCATATCCTCTAAAGTAAGTATTTCTAAACATAGTACTAATGCTTCTAATTCTTTAAATACGACTAATTATAATATTATGGAGGATATGAATAAAATTAAAAATAACACTACTTTACATGAATTGACATAGATCACTAAAGAAAGGGATCTATTACTAGAGTCCTTATCTAAAAAACCTATAAATCCACCCAAATATGATAATGCCAATGTTTCTATGTATAAAGCTAAGACAGAGTCTCCACCCTTCATGCTTATGATCAAAATGTTTGGTAAGAACTTGCATAATTTTATATTAGATTATGATACCTCTACAAATATCACACCTGTGGGTATTTTTAAACAACTTGGTTTTACCCCATTAAATTTGATAGGGATGTCACGCAATTAGATAAATATAGGGTCAAAGTTATTGGGGAATTATTAAATGTACACCTACAATTGGTCTGAACCAAGATTCCAATAATTCATATACATAAAAGTGGTGGATATTTTTTATGCTTACAGACTACTTTTAAACAAAGAATTGACAAAAGATTTAAGTTGATATATGTTTATAGACTGTTGACATTTGTTGTTTCCTTGTAAAGGAGTTCTGAACTAGATTAGAGTTGAAAGAGAGCCTAGAATGAAGCATATGATTACTGAATACAACATAGTGAATGAAAGATTCAACATAATTGACTTTGATTTAGGGGTCTTCACTATTTAAAATGCCAAATTATGTTATCTTAAACCTTCCCATATTGTTCTTGGATCATGGAAGATGCATTTTGTTGGTGTCAATGTAAATTTGGGTCTAGGATAGGCATTATTCTAACCAACCCTATTGGTAAGAAATATCATGCTTCTTACAAACTCCAGTTTCCATGTACCAACAATCTTGTAGATTATGAGGCTTTCATCCTAGGCTACAATTTTCCATCAAAAATAAATTCAATGAAGTAATGGTTTATGGTGACTCAAAACTAGTAGTCAATCTAGTAAGGAGCAAGTATCAGTTCAAATTGCCTTACCTTAATAGGTACAAATTTAGGGCATGGGATTTGGTTGACTCTTTTGATGCTTTCAATATTATTTCTATCCCTAGGGAGAAAAACAAAGATGATAATGAGCTAGCCTCTGCTACACCTAATCTTATGCCTGATCAGGACTCACCAAACTTTAGCATTGAGTTGGTACCTTGTCCTTCTATACCAAATAATGTAAACTATCTATAGGTATTTAATTATGGCATATAAATCATGAAATTCATAACCAATTAAGGAGAATTTGAGGCCCAAATCATATATGAGGCTGATGAAACCACCTTTGATGTCAAACTTGATGGAAAAATCATTCAACTAAATGACAACAAAATCCTCAAAGGAATGATTGCCTTAGAAAGGTTATTTGATTAAGACAAGCTAGTTGAGGCCTCTAAGATTCTTAAAGTAAATGGGAAGGATAGCAATGTAGTTAATCTTTGACCTTAAGATCAACCTCAACTAGTTAACATTGGAAAATCCTATACAAGTGTTGAAAACAAGAGAGCCAAAGAGCTTTTAACAAAGTACAAATATGTAATATCTTGGTCATATGACGACTTAAATATTTTTGATCCAAGGGTCATCAACCATATCATAACCCTCAAAGAGAATCACAAACATTTAAATAAAAAGTAGAGGCCTGTAAATCTTGTTTTAGAATCCATGATTTTCAAATAAGTCAAGAAATTGTTGGATGCCATAATTCTATTTCCCATTAGACACTCTACTTGGGCTACCAATTTAGTACTAGTTAGGAAAAAAATGGTGAAATTAGATTGTGTATTGATTTTATAAACCTAAATAAGGCATATAAAAAGGATAATTATCCTCTTCCATCTCTTGACCAAGTAAAAAAAATTGTTTTTGGTTCTTCCATGATGTTAATCCTTGATGGTTTTTTAGGATACAATCAGGTGTTGATCAACAAGGAAGATAGAATGAAGAAAACATTTTCAACCAAGTGGGGCACCTTTACCTATAAGAGAATGCCTTTTGGGCTAATCAACGTAGGAGTTACATTATAGAGAGCCATAGAACATGTCTTCCAAGGTTTTATTGATAAACACATCATAATTTACATGGATGATCTAATTATTTTATCTAAGAATAGGGAGGACGACTTCATGCATTTACAACAGGTATTTGAAAGGTGCATAAGGTATGGAATTTCCCTCAACCCCAATAAAAGCATTTTCTATGTCACTAAGGGAAAGTTGTTAGGCCATGTTATTACTAAAGATGGAATTTATATAGATCCTAAAATAATAGAAGTTATATCTAAGATAGAACCTACCAATAGTAGAAAAGAATTAAAATCATTTTTTGGAAAAATAAACTTTATGAGGAAATTCATTTCTAGATTTGTAAAAATTGTCAAACCATTAAATTATATGCTGAAGAAGGATGCTAAAGTCTCATGGAATGATGAATCAATGGGGATATCAAAAAGGCAATCAGTCAAACCCTAGCCTTGATAAGTCTAGACTTTTTAAAAGACTTTTTCCTTTACTCTTTTGCCTCCAATTACACCATTACTACTATTTTCACTCAAAAGATAGATGGGTGTGACCATAAAATTGATTTCATGAGTACTAACTTGAATTTTTTTGATTTAAATTATCTTTTAATTGATAAATAAGATTTTGTATTAGTCAAAACCATCAAAAGAACTTGGCACTACATTCTTAGGAATAAAGTGCATGCCATTCTTCCAGATCTAGCCACTAAGTTAATGCTAACCCAATGTGAACTTGGAGAGAGAAGAGGTAAGTAGATGTTTGTTCTTCAAGAATATGACATAGATATGAATACTAAAAAATTGGTTAGGTGTTAGATTTGATTCAAATGATTACCAATACTAGCCCCAGACTAAGTATTATGTAGGTTGATCGACAAAATTTTCAACCTAATGGCTGGTATGATCCCATCATTCACTTATTGATTGATGGCACTTATCATGTAGGACTAACCAGGGAGAAGAAAAGATACTTAAGGCTCAAATCAGCTCACTATTTGATCAATAATGGAATCCTATACTGAAATAACTTTGAAGGTATGTACTTAAGAAGTGTATCCAAGGAAGAACAATCCAATATCATGAGCATATTTCATGAAAAGTTGGGAAGTGGGCATCCCTATGGAAGGAAAATAGTTCACAAGATCCTCAAGGATAGATACTATTGTCCCACCATCTTTAAATATACTCATAAGCATGTGAGAGAATTCCATTCATACCAAGTTTTTAGCACAAAAGAGCCAAAGGCAGCCATGCCTTTACAATCATTCATGATTGACAAATATTTCACCTAGTGGGGGATGTATTTCTTTGGAGACACCAATCCCAACTCATCATAGGGTCACAAACATGTTCTAACAACTACTAACTATTGTACTAGATGGACTGAAGCAAAAGCTACCAAACATTGCAAAACTAAAGAAGTGAACAAGTTTTTAGAAGGAAATATAAGCACCAGATTTAGGACTCCACTCTCTTTAGTATGTGACAATGGGTTTGCATTCATATCCATAGAAATGATAGAATAGGAATATGATAATAGTATTATCCTCAAGTTCCCATCCAAATATTACCCTCAAGGTAATGGAGTGTCTTAATCAATAAATAATAACGTGATGAAGGTAATTAAGAAGTCTAATGTAGACAAACCTAGGACATGGCATAAGATCCTCAAATATTACCTTTGGATAGATATAAAAAGATTTAAACAAGCCCTTAAATAATCTTCCTTATTAATAGTAAGGCCAAGATCCCATATTCCCCATCACACTTAAGCTTCCAACTTACAATCTTATGCAAGAGTATATGGAGGAAGACCAAAACTTGCAAACTCAAGGCTATCTAACATAGTTCAGATGGAGGATGCCTGAGAAGAAGCTTTTTATAACTTTAGCAAGCACTAGACCATTGTAAAAAGGTGGTTTGAAAATTGATCAAAGGTCAAAGTGTTTAGGCAAAGAGACTTAGTTCTTCTTTGGGACAAGGCATCTGAGCTCAAGGGAAAACATGGTAAATTCACACCCATATGAATTATACCCTATCATATTGTATAAATACTTGGAGATATCACCTTCAAATTTAAATATCTATAAGGAGCAGAGTTCACACTACCCACCAATGGGAAATATCTCAAGCATTACTTTTATGTTAATCCACCTATGATCTTCATGGAGTAAATTTGTAAGGATGGTTAGAATTAGTGTAAGTAGGTTATTTTAGCTGCCTTTTGTCCTTTTCCATCTTTTACCTTGTTTGTAAACAAGTTTTTATATATTTTATTGATCTTCCTTTGCTTCCTAATTTGTTTCTTTATGTTGTGCATTTGATTTTCATTAAGTTTTTTTATTTCTATTGATTTGTTCCTTACATCTAATAAGTTATTTTGGACAACCCTCTACTCAAAGATCTCTTGATTATTCAAAGAAATCTACAAGTTTAGAAATAAAGGTTGGGATTTTAAGCATGTGATTAAAATGGGATTTTAATATGAGCTTGATGTTATAATTTAAATAAACTAGTAAGGACTAATGAATAGGTTAAGTATTCCATAAGGACTTAAACATTTTTTTGATCTAAAATTGGTTTTAAGAAGAATTGTACATGTAGACTGAAATCTTAAATTAAAAGGCATAGTCATGTTTGAAATTAATAAATATCCTTGCCTAGGATAAAGGTTGTAACCATAGGTGATTATCTGAAGATTAGACACTTGACCAAATACTTAAACCTAGCTATCCTAGTTCCTAACCTTTACTAGAAAGCCCAAAAGATCTAAAAATAAATAAATAAGAGATTATTGCAAAATCAAAAGATTATTAAGCAAAAGTGATTATGGTAATGCCCACTAGGTTATGGATGCCTAGATGGTAGTGGAACAAGGCTGAGTGGAACCAAAACCATCTCTATCATGGCTATGGATGCATATGTAGCAGTAGATCAATGCCCAAGCCTTCCCTGAACTAAGAACATGATGTTTAATGAGTATCCAAACATGCTCCAAGTTAAGATTAATGAGTAAAGACTTGAAACCTAGAAATTGTACCTTAAATCTCATTGCAAATAGTAAGTGGAATCAAATCACACACACATCATGACTATGTTTTGATGTTTAATCCTAATTCTATAGATGTAATGATTTTTTCTACCATGAACTGAACTTAATAATAACATTGGTCAAGTGAAATAAGTGACCTAGTTATTAGTCTAAACCAAAGTCTCTAAGTTCTAACATATTGCTATGTTTTCCCTAAAAGCCATCATTTGTTAAGGTCGACATAACCCCATTTCTAAAAAATAAGGACCCTCATGCAACTCTAAACCTTGACACTAAAAACTTGGAATGTTTTGTAGATTCTTTATATTTGAAGATCATCCATGACTAATAAAGGTAGCCTATTTGTTCATGATCCTACTTTGACTTTGACTAATATTGATAATAGTCGATCTTCATGATTTAGTTATAAGTTTCATGGGACCCTCATCAAGTGGGTTACACTTTAATTTTATAGATTAAGCCTCATTTACGATTTTATTAAACTTTGGTCTATAAGAAATCAATATTAGATCCATTTTTTGAACATCTTGAAACCTTCCTTTGATAACCCTTGCTTAGATCCTTTAGTTTAAATCCAAATTTCATGGAAGCAAAATTGGTATGAGCACTTTAAAAGATGTAATAAACTAAGTTTAATTTTTATGCTAAAACTGAATCTTGTTTTTTTAACATGACCAAGCCCTAACCTAAAAATCATGTTTGGTCTCTTTATATTTCACCCTCCTTTGTTCCTTTTTTGTTTTAAAACGAGGTCTAACTTTCATGTTTATAGGGTCATTTACTTTCCTAGCTCAACCTCACTTTATGTTTCATGGTCCCTCTTAGTACTTATCCTAACATCTTATCTCCAAGGCCCCATTCATGTATTTTAACATAAATGAGACCTTAGCCCTAAGACTTTAGCCTAAGTTTTTATGTTGTCCTGATCTCTAACTTAAATAGCTTACTTTTCTATAGGATTGATGGTTTGTGATTCATCAGGCAACATTGATCGGATGGAGTGAAAGGAACCCAATAAAAGAGGCTTTGATCCATCAATCCAATTTAAATCGATCACTTGGATCACAATCGATGGATCCTAAAAGCCCTTATAAAGATCAACACTCTATAAACTCTTCATAGGGTCGATAAAGTCAAAGCTCAAAAGCCCCATAGAGTTGTCGTGTGACACTCCCACGTTTGAACTCAATATCAAAAGGATCTTGGGATAAGATATTGTATTACATTTTTTAAATTTATTTAGGGGGTCATCATTTTATTATGTTTCAAAGACTTATGCTTATACCTTAGTCTAATTTTTATATGCAAACCTAGGCTAACTTGATCCACTTTATAACTATAGGTACCAATAACATGAATCTATTTAGATTATGATCTATGGATTGTGCTTACTCATAGGAGATAATCTGATGAAGCATATTAAATCCAAGCTTCTATGGGACCAACTACATTCCAAACTTAAATTTGATGCTCTTACACTAGTCATTTGATGATCTTGGGGTCGTCATTGACATTCTTGAGGTCGTCAAATTTTAACCCCATAGTAAAATTTATTAGATATTAATTTTGAGATTCACATAAACAACATTGACCCCTATGATGCCATCATTAGCATTTATGATACTGTTAAAATTTAGTTTGAGAACTAATTTCACTCAGAAGATAAATGCCCTTAAGACTTGCCTCTCAATGTCAAAATTAGTCTTCCATAGATTAATCTAGTTTATTTAAATCCATGTCTAGACTCAAGATCCTTATAACTAGGTTTAAGATTTACATAGTCTAAGCTTGAATATCATGCTAGAATCTAGTCATGCTTTTAAACATTGACCCAAACCTTAGTCTTCATATGCCCTGTTGGTTGAATATTTTGTCGATCAGCGTACTGATAAACAAAATAGGTCTGATAAGCCAAAGTAGGAAGATTGGTCATCCAAATGTGTAGGTTTACCACATCAAAAGGGGACTAATCTCTCCTCTCATCAAGGGGAGGTTCCCTATAGATAGGCTCTCTCTCTCTATATATATATAAACAAAAAATAATACTTAAGGGTAGGATAAACCATCCATCTCTTTTTTTTCAGAGATGATGCGTGCAGATCAAAGGAGAAATCTCAAGGGAAATGATAGAAAGCACTCCTCTTCTTTCAGAAGTACTATTCAGCAAACCACAAGAATACTCCAGGTAGTAATTGCAAAATGTAACCAAGGACATAGTAACTAGCAAATTGAGATGTAGCACAAAGTCTCCACCTGAATTGCCCAAGAGTGAGATATGAAGGACAATGAGGGCACAAAGTCATCCCAAGGTCCTTTACACAGAAACAAAAATAAAACACACTAAAGGCAATTATGGGGGCACAAAGTCTCTCCACATTTGACTTTAGGACACCTTCCTAACTACTTTCACTAATTTTGCTTGTTGAATTAAAGGAACAGAAGGTATATTAAGAAAAAAGACATAAGAACATTTTCCCCAACAATAAAGATATCATATCACAAAGTTTGAAAAGTCACTTGCTTTCTTATTCCAATAAAAAAATACGATCAATAATTTGAGTTCAAAGTCTCAGTAATGCCTTTCAATCTGGGTAGAGTTTCATTTCTGATTGTCAGAGAGAGAGATCCCTTTTACAATAATAATAGAGTCCCTTATATAGCCTCTTCAAGACAGACTTAGGAATAGTAACACATCATGTTGCATTGAATTTTTTTAAGAAGATAGGTTGGAATTTAGGGGCATCTACCCATTTACTTTTCTCAATGTAGAGAAATAAGTCACGCTATTGAAAGTTTGCATCTTTCAATATCCACCTAGCAATCTACTTCTAGAAACATATCTGATGTGCAAATGTTTTTGGTCCTTCATCATCGTTCCTCCTTTTCTAGTTAATTAAATCAGGTCTTGGATTCAATTTGATGCTCTATTTCTTAGTCACTTCCTAATGATCTTGGCCTTAAAGCCTTTGAATGCATTCATGTCTATAGATTTAAACTTACAAGGACCAACGACTATTTTATTGTTGCAACTTTGACGTCCATGGACACGTCACTTTCCCCAGCAATTCCTTTGGCTTTGTATTTTAAGCTTTCTCAGAGGGGATTTGCCCTTCGAGCCTTGATAAATGATCTACTTTGGGTTGAGAAGAGCCCCCTGCAAGGGTATCTGCCCTTCAAGTGGTCTTTGAATGGCCTTCAGGCTTCTTTCTTCTGGTGGGTCGCTAAGTTCTTGTTTTGCATCCTCTCGAAGGGAAGGTAACCCTTCAGCTTTGGGGAAGTGTCCTTTAATTTGGTAGTTGAGAGTCCCCTGTAAGGGTACCTACCCTTTGGGGTCCTTCAGTGGCCTTTTATCTTTTGATTATTTTGGAGATTTCCCGCGAACATTTTCCCACAAACTTTTTCTATAGACATTTACCCACGGACAAAAAGCCTGCAAGAATTATTGCTTTATCTTTGGCCTTCAAAAATTCCTTTGAGATTTCTTCTCGTAGCCTTTCTAAATTCCTTCAGACTTTTTGTCTGAAGGAATTCCTTTGAACAAAAAGTCTAAAGGAATTATGCCTTTGTCTTTTGACTTCCTTAAACAAAATTTTGAAAGAACTTACCTTTACGGCTTCCTTGAAAATGACGCTTCCGAAGGGTGCTTTTGTCAACCAAGTGCCCTTTGCAAGAGAACTTGTCCTTCGGGAGGCTCTTTTGAAATTTTGCATTGAACTTCTCCTTTGAACCAAGCTGATGAACCAATGCTTTGAACCAAGTTGATGAACCATTTGATGAACTGAAGCATTGAACCAACTGAATTGAACCAAGCCTTTGAACTAAAGTGATGAACCAAGATTTGAACCAACTAAATTGAACTAAGCCTTTGAACCAAAGTGGTTCAATGGTTCAATGGTTCAATGGGTTCAATCTCTTTAATTTGGCTAAGTCATTTTGATCCTCATTGAACCAAACACATTGAACCTACTGAACTTTGAACCTGTTGAACCTTTGAACCAAAGTGGTTCAATGGTTCAAGCCTCATAAACTTGTTCTTTTGATTGAACTTGCTTGTAAAAGCCTTTGAAGCTGAAAGCGGTTGAACTTTTACTGCTGATGTTGAACCTTTGAACCTGTTGAACCAAAATGGTTCAAGGTTCAACGGTTCAATGGTTCAATCCTTGCTTAGAAGCTTGCCAATGAACTCTTTTGGTTAAACCTAGTCATTAAACCAACTTTGAAATTTCCTAAGTGTTGAGAGATTGGTTATTTCCTATAGAGTACATAGAAATCAACCTGTGAAGCCTGTAGAACTTGGCCTGCAGAGTCTGTAGATTTTCTTCCTATAGAATCTATAGATTCAAGCCTATAGGGTCTATAGATTTAAGCCTGTAGAGTTTGTATATTTTTAAGAAGCTTGAAAAATGAGGAATTTGAATTCTTCGAACAAATTTCAACAAGGGCAAAGATTATTTTGGTCTGAGGAACCTAAAATAGTTCAAATGTTGTCCCAAAAATGAGTGATATTTTTGGGGGACAACATGCCCCATGGTCTTTTGAGCCTAATGAGCTTAGTTTAATTAAATGTCCCATTATCATAAAACTTAGCTTAAATATTTTAATCTAAAACTTTATTATGTTTATCAACACAATAAAACCCTAGGTTAAAACCTTACATTAGATGCTTTGTTATTTGGGGCCCTTATTTTAATGTGTTTTAAATTTAGCCTAAAAAATTTGGTCTACAATTCCATTTTATGTTTATTAACACAAAATAGAACTATAACCTAAAGTATTTATCCTAAGTTCTTAATATGTCTTGATTCTAACTAAAGTTCATGTACATTTGTAGGATTGATAGTTTATACTTCATCTGGCAAGAAAGATCAGATGATGCAAAACCAGGATGGAATTTTCAATAAAGTTCTAGGTGAGCATGAGACTACCATGTGGTAGAAGCATGTTAAATCATAGACTAGAAATGTGTAAAGATATAAAGTATCATGAAACTAGTAAGTGTCATAACCATGAATCTCAATATAGATAAGGACCAACCATGTGTAAGTCCTAGGATCAAGATCAATAGTATGCATTGATCCATGCATGAAGATCATATGGTATAAAGAAAAAGGCAATTTTTAAAAGGGAAATGGATAATTATTTAAAAGCATTATGAAAAGTGCCACAAAATCTACTAGTAGGATCCCACATAGGTACCACATGGGCATAAGATGAAAAAACTAGAATTTTTTTTGGCTCAAAAAAGTAATCGTATAAATGCAAAGTTTTAAATCAAATCCAAGGAATGAATTCACCTATGTCCAAGTAAACCATCACCATTAAAGTTGTAAAAAATCCTTCACCTCTATTTGAATCCCTAATTCCATCCTAAATTAACCACAATCAAACCAAAAAGAATCCAATTATCATCTGAACAAGTGTAAATTGATCTAGAGATTATTTGTAGACCATTGTGAATAGTTTTCAAAACTCATAGTCATGGTAGCCTAAAAGTAACACAAAGAATACATTGAGTTATATTTGACCATGGATTCAAAAGGAAGGGTCTTTAAAGACACAGTACTCGATGTCATGTCCTTAAACACTAGAAAAATTAATTGATCTAAGACATTTTGGACAATTAAGTAATTAAAACACATAATCTAAGAAGATGATAATATTGCATCCTTCAAGACATGGTATTATATCCTAGTTGTAGCACAAATGTCAAGCCTTCACCATGAAATAGCTAAACTAGAGGCACTCATTGTATAAATGTCCTTCTCCTTATTTTTAAAGAATGTATAATTTAAAATGGCATTCTAATTAATGAGTGTACTCATAAATGCATTACATATATGTCCCCTATTGCATTTGAGATCTACTAAAATATTCCCAAGCCCTAGGTAGATATGGCCACATTTGTTGAATGGGATAAGAAAAATGACCTCAAAACTATCTTGACACCATGATTTTATTCTAGAAACCATGTGTTTTATGACCCTAGTGGGAGCATTCTCATCAACCGATTCTAACCTAGAATTAGAGTAATAATGACACTGATGAACAAACTATGTGAAATCCCCATAAGCACTTATGTTGATGGCTTATGGGTGCCCTTGGTTAATTATATGATTGAAAATGAACTAACTCCTCCTATTGGTGAACTTATTAGAACATGCTTATGTAGATAGATGTCCACAATCAAGAAAGGGATCAGGAGAGAATTCTATATGATGTCTTACCTTTTGGATGCCCTACTTTCCATAATTAAGATCCCTAAATTTATGGGATTATCTCTTGATAGGACACATGCAGTGTCCCAATTTTACTCCAAGCTACATATCTTCAAATATAGAGATTTTATCCAATTTATATGTGATTTCATCTATCCTCATTTGAATGAGGCCATAACAAGGACCCCTATGCCAAGGATTAGCCCATTAGTGAATAAATCCATTGAATCCATTGGGGACATATGGTTTTACTTGAAATACATAATCATATAGATTGAGGGAACTCAATGTACTCCATGTTTACCAGTCCATGTTCTAAATAAATTATCTAAGTAGGAAGTTACATTTCAAATATGAAATGGTATAAATGGTGTTTAGAAGGAGAAAAAGAAAGGATTGCTACATATTCTACCCTTGGTTATTGACATGACTATCTTCCAGTATTGGAACAACATTAAAGATGTTGCTAGACATAGAGCCTCTTTCAAATTGTGTCATGATGACTTGAGGCAATGGGACCCAAATGATAAGGTCATAAAGCATTTGAAATCCAAACCAATAAGTGTGCCTTATGACCATCACCCAGGTCCTTATGACCATATGAACACAAAAGCTTCATCATTCTATGAAGTCCTAATAAGGTTGAATAAATTTAACTTCAACTGAGAAGTAAGGTTAATGAGAGATTAGAAGGGAAATGATTCCATTTGAAAAAATGGTTTGAGGTAGTACAACTTGTTGGGAGGTTAATCTTATGTACTTCTTCTAGCACAACATACAAAAACACATCAGTTTGAGATGTAAGTTTCTCAAAAACTTAATGTGAAAGTTGAACAGCGGCCTAAATAAAGTAGGTCTAGTGAAGAGGAATCATCATTATCCCAACCTAAAATACCAAAGTCTCCTATTGAATATATAGACGTAATTGCATTAGATCTAAGAGAGATAGCGGAAGATGCATTATAAACATTGACCAATGCCTATGGGTCATATGAATAGGGGGAACAAATGGAAGAACCTCAACCCCAAACTAAAGAGAAATTAGAGGTAGATAAGGATAAAGGAAATGAGGTAGCATTATACCTAGTTCCCATTTCTCCTCTATAGAAGAGAAAGGTTAAAATGGCACTAGTCTCTACAGGACCAAAGAGACCTAGACTGACCTTCACTCATCCATTGAGTAAGGTCAATGTCTTTAGTGATGAAAACCTAATTCATGGACCAACTATTCCTAAGTGGTTTATATATTGAAAGTTATAAAAGATAATAACCATGTACCACTATTGGGAAATGAAAAAGTCAAGAATTCATATTCATGATAAACTCAAACCTTATATTATATTTCTATATCAATAAGAGAAAGAAAGAAATATGATTACCCCTTGGGTTTCAAGTGGAACTCAAATGGATACTCCTAGAGATTTAGGTGAGGCAAAATTTTAGATCCCTACTCAAAAAGTGACTAAATCATCAGTAGGATTTAGGTTTAACCCATTATCTCCTAACATGGAATGAGTGATTGAGAAAAAAGATATGGTAGAAGGAGAAGAGTTCACCTTCCAAAATTTTGAACCATTTTTTTTAACTCTAGTACTTGGACAAAAGTCAAGATAATATAAGGTATTTAAATAAAATATCCTTTAAGTAGCTTAGGCCCAAAGTGATTAGTTTCAAACAATGATCAATGGTCTACTAAAAGAAAACAAGAATTTAAAAGTGGTTGTTATATTATCTACTCATGAATATAGGTTTAATAAATTAAAGGACATCATGGTAGGATTATTCATCTCTTTTAAAATAACTAGAGCAAGAGAAAAGGAAATAGGGATGCAAATCTCTAAATTAACAAGCCAAGTTGGCCAATGGCAGGTTACAAGCTTCTAAGGGAGGGAACTAATTATTGCCTTGTCTAAGAATATAGTACCATGTTTTATAACTATCATCAAGGTACATTTAAATATGGCCATAGCCATATTCTTGACAAAATTGAGTCCCTAGACAGCTAGTTCAAGGATATGGAAAACCTTGCTAAAGACTTCAAGTAACTAGAAGGTGAAATGTCTCATATCCTAGATAGCTTGATCAAAGAGCCCATATCCCTCAACCCACTGGGTTTCATAAGGGATGAAGAGTTCAAAAAAAGGACCTTGAAATTCATTCAAGAAGTAAGAAAATAAGGAGAAAACCAAATAGCTGAAGGCAATAAAAAAAGTCATGGGTCTACTTCTCTCACTAGAAGAGAAAATAGGAGATACCAGGGGCATCAAACAAACTATGGAAAAGGTTGAAAAGGACCTTAAGGACTTAGAATGCCATGGATACGAGATTTTCTTAAAATTAATAATTTGCCTTCAATTTATTAGTGACCAACAATATAAAATGAAAATCCTTCAACAAAAGCAAGAAGCTACATCAACACAAGGCCCACCAATAAGTTAGAAATATTTTGTTCTATGTGAATTTTGTATATTTAAAAAATGGAATATTATTTTGTAAAGGCATGTGAATTTTTTTTATCACACTTGCCGAAAGGTCAAGGCATTTGGAAAACTCTAGTGTATTATAGAAAATTTGTAAAAGGGAAAATTGTCCTTACTTTGTACACTTGTCAGTTGATGCAACTGATAGGCATGCTTCCTTACATTCTATAAAAGGAGCATTGTTTGTTGTAAAAGGTAGGAGTTTGAAGAGATAAAACTACTTCGTAACTTTTGAATAAATTTAATACAAGCAGGGAATACTACAAAGTTTGTTGCAATTATTTATGTGAATTTTTATAATGGCTTCTCTCTCAATTTTTTGTTTTTGGTCTTAGATTTGAAGGGTTTTTAATAATTATAGACGTGTATCTTCAATACAGGGTTGCTAATTTGGGCCAATGGTAGATTAGTTAGTTATCTTTGAATTTTCTTCATTTTATTTGCTTTGCATAAAGATGCGAAAATGATATTTGATTATAGTAGTAGATCTTTAAATCAAAGTTAGTTCAAACTTGTATTTCTTCATATTATCCTTAGATACTTGCCTATTGTATAGTGAAATTTTATCATATGCTATTTTACACTATACATTGGTTAAAATCATGTTCAATTGGAATTTAAGCCTTGTCATGATGTTTGAGACAAAGATCAGAAATCACATACTTTCTTTCTACCCTACCTTTCATTTTTACTCTTTTTAAACTAGATCACCCTAATTTAAGCCCCATTGTAGATATTCATTTAGATTAGTCCTTAGCTTAGCTTTTGATCATAATTCACTGATAATAACATAGATGGTTCATACTTTGTGTAGATTTGAATGGACCATAGTGTTTCCAAACCACCAATAAATATAAATATTGTGTAACTGTCTGCTCACTCTACCTCTATTTCATCAAAGATAACCCCATTATCACAACCCAAAACTTATGCTTTGAATTTCTTGAATTCTACAATGAGAAGTGTTCCTTAAACACTAAGAGCACTTGTGATACATGTAGAGGAATCAAAAGGTATTTGGATGTTTTTTTGTGAATTAGATTTTGGATAGTGATGTAGACTCATTGAAGATGATTTGTGTGGATTTCAGATGTTTGAACAATTAATATTCTTCATGAACCATTGCTTCAAAGTTGACTTTGTATTCATTCATGGTGTTTTCATGTATAAGGTCAATGTTTGATCTATTTTACATATGTGGAGGGATGTAGTGATGGATGTTATCACTTAAAGGTGTCTTATGGGTCATGTAGTGTGGATATATGTGTTTATAAGTGGTCTTGTGTCCATATGTTGCTTGGTGGAGTGTCAAAGAGGTGAATAGGTCTTTATGGGACCTAAAAGGGCATTTATGCCTATTTGAAAGAAGGTATTGCTTAAAGGTTGGTGTTGGTATTTTTTTTGGGTGGATGGATGCCTTAGAAGTTAAATAATGTTTTATGACAAATCAATATGATTGTGATTATGAATATTGTATAAGGACCTAAATCAAATAAAAAGGGTTAAAGGCTTATGTGAGGTGAGTGAAAGAAAGGTGAAGTGAGAGTGTGCTTAGTGGGTGAATTATGAATCAAATCAGTATCGGGGATGTGTGTATGACTTATTGATCATGTATATAATGTTATGACTATTTTTTTGTAGGTTTGAAGGTTGAATATGAGTTAATAAGTGCAAGGTAATCCAAAAGGCAGTTTTAGATGCTTTACTTATGTGTGAAGACTTGAGAGAATGTGAAGGGTTAAAGAGAGGTGTTGTTCCTTGTTTATCCATCAGATTGGAAGGTAATCATATTTATGGAGGTGTTCTTATCATAATATATTTTTTTGGTGCTCAACATCTAGGGCAATGGTACTTGTCTATCCTAAGGGTTGGGTGCTCCCTATGAAGTGGGTGCTTCACTAAAGTCTCATGTTTGTGATCATCTTATAGGATAAGTAGTATATGTGTTTCCAAGATTGAGAGTGGGTTTTATCCTATGTGATGGTTTCCAAAATAATTCATGTGTTGTGTGCTTGATCTTACATTATCTTCCTTTTTCTTTTCAATGAATAGTTTGTATGCTTCATGAATCAATGTGTTGAATGGTTAAGAATTGAAGGAATTAGAATTGAATTTGGATTATCTTGCATCATTAATTCACCCCCTATTATTTACTATACCTCTAAAAATTAGTATCAAATATAAGTCATTTATAAAATGTCTAACAACCTCAAGGAAAAGATCCTAGGTACTCAAGTATGGCTAATCATAAAGCTAGAAGGATTCATTCAAGCAAGAAAAAATCTAGCTGGTTTGAAAGTGACAATAAGTGTAGTGATCATATAAAAAATGAATATTAAAATAACATAGAGGATGAATTAAAAGTCATGAAAGATTTGGTGTTCTAAAGAAAAGAAAATTTAATGTTAAGGACTTTGGTCAAAAGTCAACATGAACTAGTCAATAGTCTCAAAGAAAAACTAAGTTTCAAATACATTGAACATGAAAAGATTATTGAAGAAGTAAATATTTATATTAAGAGAACTTCCATATATCTCAAGGTTAAGGAGGATGAGTATTCTAATATTATAAGGGATATGGATTCATTAAAACTAAAATTGGATTAGATATCTTCAAAGAAACTTGAAGAGAGTTGTGAGCCATCAAGAAGATTTGATACAAACAAAATTCATACTTGTGCAAAAGGTTCAAATTTTGAAGATCAAGGTAACCATCATCGAGTCAAGAATAACATATATCCCTCAAGAATGATTTAAGGGAGAAGTACTTCATTTAATAATTAGGGAACAAGGTATGTGAATGCTTTCAAGATTTATTGATTTTCATGTAATCAATATGGGCATAGGGAAATGGACTGTGGATATCAATCTTCATGGAGAAAAATTAATAGATTTTTGTGTTATATCTGCAATAATGAATAACATATTGCAAGGGTATGCAAGGAGAAACACCTAAGGATGGTTAGTAAAGTCAAAAATCCATCTATGAAATTGGTCAAGAAGGCAGACCTTAAGATTCAAGATAGGAAAACCAAAGAAGGTACGTTGATGTTTACTCAAAGTGTCATTCACAATGAAAACTTGAATTATATGGATAGTGGAATCTAAAGAGTTATGAATAGGATCACTTTGATAAAAGGGAGTGCCATAAATACCAAGGTTGAGGATGAAGTCACTAAGGATCAAAGTGTAGAATCACATACAAAGGTAACATGTAAACATCCAGGTCAAGGATTGTAAAAGATTCCTAATCTTAAAAATCTCTTAGTGAAGTCTTGTGGCTCAAAGGGAGGTAGGGGTAGAGAGAAAGATGACTAGCACAAGCCTAGAAAAACCAAGCATTTATAGCATGTCAAATGGAAGCCATGAAAGAGTTCAAAGTTTTTAGAAGGTGAGTTGTTTAGTTACTTTGGTCACTCAAGGTTTTTGATATAAGGGTTTGAAGATGATCTCAAATTCATGATACACATATAGGTACTATGAATAGGGTCAATTTGATCCTTGATATGTTAAACATGTCAAACTATTAAATAATAGTGATATGAGGGGTTGGTGTCTTTAGACCCTAATAGGATCATTCATGATATTAATAAGTCAGTTATGACATATGAAACTATGTGATCATTAAATAAATGTTATGCAATATTCACTTCAGTGGTTACTGTAAAGCATGTTTGAGTACAAGGTAGTGTCCAAGAATATAGATATGAATAGGTTTGTGAAAGAATTGATGATTGGTACTCAAGACCAATATCGACCTGATAAGATTTATTGTCCATGTTGTTATAAGAATGAGTTGTCATATTGTATATACCTTGAGGGTGTTCATGAAGTTTTGATAATGATCATTGTCTTATAGAATCATAAGGTTCTTATGATATTGAAAAGGAGTTTGTAGAAGTATCCATGGATGAATGTTACTAATATCATGAAGGTCTCAGAGTTCTGTAGATGATGTTTTCCTAAGCATGTTAAGATGCTAGTGGTTTGAATAAGTAATATTTAAGTAGTGTCCTTGAATGTTTCTTTGAGAAGATGTCATGTTTACTTGATGCAAATATAAACTCATAAGGTCTTGGAGGAACATGTTGATATATTGATATCCATCAATATATTCTTTGATTTGATTTTGACAAAAAGTTTTGGGTTTATATGAAGAAAAGGATTTGAGTTGTTTTCAAGAGTTGATTTTAGGTTTGTACCTTATATATGAGAAGGTTCCATGAGAGGTAGAATGATATAAGAGTCGCTAAATGTTTGAAAACAAGTTGGTTTACTCTAGTTTAAAGATCATTAAGAAAATAGGTTTTGACAAAAGGACTATTGTAGTACAATTTATACTCATAGACCTATATGACTATGTTTCATAAATGATTTGAAGAAGTTGTAAGCCATGATGGCTTATGGAGGATAAATGGAAATTGTTTTATTGATATAATATCCATATGAGAAGTTATCCATGACTTTTTTAGATTTTCAAGTTGACCTAATAAAGATATGAGATCTATTGGTGTTTCCATGAGGGTATTTACTATGTAGTGATAATGAGATAGAAGATAGTGAGATTGGTATAAAAGACCAAAATATGGCATCTGACCATGGTGTATAATTGAATATACATATTATTAATAGGTCTAAGGTTCATATGGATGCATTGAGAGTTACTGTAAGTGTTCATTTATGAGGCTAGGATATGCCCATTGAATGTACAATAAATGAAATCATCTTACTCTCTCTTTCTATTAAGTTTGACTACATTTTTTGACTTTTATTTGATCTGATATGAGTTAGGATGTAATTGTAAATTTTTCATTGATTGTGATTCTAATGTTTAAAAGCTTTGTAATTCCTAACAAAGTGTTTTGGAAAATTCAAGTTTTGTAATAAAATAGGTCATCATCAGGCTGAAGAACAAGTATGAAGCGGATTGCATGTTTTTGGAAGCATTGGAATCTATATAGCTTAGTTCTGGAACTCCACCACACTATTACAAGTTGTCACTTAGTTTTGGACCTTCCAAACTTAGTTCCAAAACTTTTGAATTTAGTTCTAAAATTTTAGACTTAGTTTTGAAACTCTATATTTAGTTTCAGAATTATTAGAACTTTTGCAGTTAGACATAGAATGATTTTCTTTAGTTTCAAAACTCTTTTAAAGTTCTAGAATTGATAAAGATCTATTCCAAATGACTAAAAATCTATCAAATCAATAATCCTATTAATCAAGAGTAGACTTTTGATTTCCATACTTACAGATCCAAGACACTTATCACACAGCTGTACATCCAGCCACATTTTAACTCAACATCTATTCTAGGCACGATTTAGTTCCATCATATCCATGAAATAGTTACAACCATCAATGCACCACAAGAAAGAAGAATATATATACAAAATTGGCAAAATATATAAAAAGGGTATTAATTGAAGAATAGAGGAATATGGATAGATATAGATTGATACAGATCTAGTACATGTTTGTAATGTAGAACATTTTATCAATAAAATAGCCATTTCTATTTTGAGAGAGAATTAAGTTGTTTAATCCTGTTTCTAGGCGGAGCAAGGGCCCACTCCTCCAAGAACCAGGATCTTCATTTTTTTTGGTATTTATATTTTATTTTCAAAAGCAAATAGGTAGATTTGTTAAATTTATAAATGCTTTCAATACCTTAAGTTAAAATTTGTTGTAGATTTGTCTTTGCAGGTGTTCTAGGTTAAGTTCTCATTTCTTTACAATCATTTTCCAAGCATTCTAAATTGTGTTTTTAATTCTGTAAAGTGTGTTTATTTCTAGAAAATTCATTTCTACAAAGTGTGTTTATTTCCAGCAAATTCATTTCTACAAAGTGTGTTTATTTCTAGCAATTTATTTCTGTAATCTGTGTTTACTTCCAGTAGATTTTCATAGTTTGATTCCAATAAGGTTTTAATCAAGAAGTACCTAAGACATTAAATATCCCCCCAAAAAAATAAAAATACAAATACCTATAATCAATTACTAAATATCTAAGATTCTTGTTGTTGCATATAGCTTTAGACATAACCTTGGTTGAATATGACATCAATAGAGAGTTGATTATATGGAGTAATGACACCCAACATTTTTGGCACCATTGCCGAGGAAGGCTAGTTGGAATTTTCTAATTAGGTGTCAACAAGAGCAATAATCACACATTTAGTAATTGAAGACATATTCCTTAAGTTATCACAAAATTAATGAGTAGACCAAGAGAATCCAAAAGGATAGATTTCTCTCAAAAATATCTGAACAGGAATTTCCATCATCCTCTAGTTTAAATAAGGAAGTTGGGAAAGAATTGGAGGCACCATTATCTCCTATAAGACAAGAAACAAAGTTTCCATCTTTGGAATTTTTAGATCATTCATCGAAAGTAAGTAGAACTTTAAGAAGGAGGATTATTTCTCAAGATCCATTGAGAAAAAGTTTTGATTCTCAATTGAGTAGTCAACGTCCTACTCCTAAATCCCAAATCAGACCACATACCACATTGACTGGGAGAAGGGACTCAAAAATACTAGAGAGATGGCACGAGAGGTTGGAAGAGAGCCTGAGAGAACCTTTACCTATCCCATTAAGTTGGAGGATCATGAAACCATGATGAAGAACATTTCACCTACACACATGCCCACATTTAGAAGAATTTCATCGAAGGATCTTGACCAATTTCTATTTGAGTTTGAAGTACTATGTTAGACTTATGATTACAAGATAGACAATCAAAAAATCAAGTTGTTTCCATCTACCCTGAAGGATACAACAATGAGGTGGTTTATGGGATTAACATCTAATTCTATTACCAAATAGGAACAAATGAAAGTTGTCTTCCTAAACAAATATCAAGATTATTGTAGAGGAAGAAATTGAAAGGAATAATTGTTCAAAATCAAACAGGAAGAGGATGAAAATATGGAAGATTATTTGGATAGATTCCTCTTTGTGAATAAAAGATGTAGATTTGTACTTCAAGAAGAATTAAGTAAAACCATTTTTCTCAAAGGTCTAGATGATGAATCTAGGGAAACCCTTGATTTAATTGGTGGTGGAAACATTGTTCAATTAAGAATGGATGAAATCATAGAAATTTGTAGAAACTATTCAAGGATAAGGGGTGGACCTAGAAAGGGAAAAATAGTAAAAAATTTGAATCCAGATATGATCAAAATGATGGATGAATTGGAAAAATTTTAAACATACATATTAGTTCAATTAACCTCCACCATGGATGGATTGAAAGCTAAATCAAATGCCCAAATTGAAGCATTAGCCATGTATTGTTCTAGATGTAGGAAGAAGCATGCAATAAGGGAATGCACTTTGGATAAAATAAAAGTATGTCTTGTCTGTGAATCTAAAGAGTATGATATTCACACTTGTTCTCTTCTTCCACTCATAAAAAATTAGCTCAAACAAACCAGTACATCATCCACCATAGAAGAATTGAATTTTGTTCAAAGACAACCCAACCAAGGGTAGTTTATGCCATGACCAACTCCTAATCTTTGGATGATGCCATGGGAAGCTCAAACAATACCACAAAGTTGGAGACAACCACCTTGGGCCCCTCAACCAACATGGCATCTTCAGGATTGGGCAAGTCAATCTTGGTATACTTAGGGACATCAACAACCTTGGGCTGGTCAAGGAAATCCTTATGCTTGGCCACAACATAGATGGGGCCCTAGTAATTATGTGCAAGGGAAAACATATCCAAATCAGAACCAACAAGCCATAATGGGATCTCTAACAAAAAATCCATAGGCTGAAAATGTAGTCCAAACACAAATATCAGCACAACTAGTAGCAAACCCAAGAAACAAACAAACAACTCATGTATATGAAATATAACTAGAAAAATTAGTTGATCTAAATGCAATGGATTGTAAAAACATTCAAATTAGATCTGGTAAAATAATTAGTAGTCCACTGGTTATAATCATTGAGATGACAGAAGAAGCTAAAACCCCTAGTCTAGTTGCACCTAAGGAAGATGAAAAAGAAAAAGATAAGGAATTAGAAAGAAACTCTACTGAGATTCCATTTCTAGAAAGATTTAAAAAATCCATAAAAATTAAGGAATCTGAATTGGTGTAGGAACTAAGAAGATTGAATATTGAAATACCATTGTTATAAGCAATTAAGGATATTCTAGAGTTGAACAAGTTAATCAAATTGTTATATTTTAAAAAACTTTGAAGGAAGAAGTAGTACCCTAGGACTATTAAGGTAGAAGGGAAACTTGCTGATTTATTAGTAGGAAAACTCCTACTTCCCAAATATGGAGATCCTAAAAGCCCTATTATTTCTGTCTCTATAGGGAATAAAGATATACATAACATTTTGATTGATTTGGGAACAACTATTAATGTAATGTCAGTGGACACTTTGAAAACATTACCATTAATAGGCATACAACCTACTAACACCATATTGTATATGGCAGATCAGTTTGTAGCAAAACCAAAAGGAATTATTGAAGATGTGGCAATAATGGTGGAGTCATGAGAATATCTAGTTGACTTCCTTATATTGTAGCCAAAAGGTAAAACACTTCGTTATCCCATTATTTTGGGTAGACCATGGTTAGATATAGTTGATGCCTTAATTGATTGCAAGTCAGGTGATATGACTTTTTAAAATGGTAAGAATTATAAGCAAATTTCATTATATCCCTCTACATGACCTTTTATTGATAATCAAGAGAAATTATGGGTTGATAATCCTAATATTAATGAGTGAAATATGTCTTCTTTGGCTATGATAACATTGCAAAATCATGTATGAGAAATAGAATATATGGTTAATCCTCCATTGAATGAACAACAATTGTCATTGAAGCAGTCAGGATTAGTTCTGGAACCTTTAGAATCTATTCTGAAACCATCATAGTTAGTTCTGAAACCACATCAACAATAATTCCATACAAATGAAGATAATTTCAATCTGGAGGAATGAGATTTCTCTTGGGGAGAGGATCTATAGCTTTAGCTTTACATATATCAAGAAATGATGAATAATTTCTAGAAATCAGTAGTAATGAAGAGTTTGACCTATAACAAGATAAGTATCATACCTCTTCTTGCTATCCTTTATCTAGCATTGTGTCTCAAGGAATTTTTGGAGATGTTGCTATATATCATATGTTATTACCACATGCATGTCCACTAAACACCTTAATGGAACCCTTTCAACAAATCAATTTATCATATACTGGAACCAAACATGTTGAGATTCAACCAAGTAAAATTTTGAATATTAATAGCTGGTTAAAGAATAATGAAGAAGCCAAACTGTTTGATGTTCTGAAAGATCATACTAAAGATTTTGCTTAGGACTATAGAGATATGAAGGGAATTCATCCAAGTATCTACACCCATCACATTTATACTGAAAAAATTAGACGTATTAGGCAACCTCAGAGAAGGATTAATCTAGCCTTAAGGGATATAGTCAAATAAAAAATTGAAAAACTATTACAAGTAGGTTTTATCTACCCTATCTCAGATAGCTAGTGGGTGTCTCCTCTTGTAATTATCCCTAAAAGGAATGAAAAATGGAGAGTTTGTTCTGACTATAGGGAACTGAACAAAGCCACCTTGAGAGATTATTTTACCTTACCATTCATAGATCAAGTCTTAGACAACCTTTCAAGTAAACAATACTTTTCCTTCTTGGATAGATTTAGTGGATACAATCAAATCAGAGTTGTTGTTAAGGATCAGGACAAAACTACATTTACTTGTCCATGGGGTACCTTTTCTTACAAGGTATTGCCATTTGGATTATGTAATGCTCCAACAACCTTTCAAAGAGCTATATTAGTAATTTTTTTAGACCTAACAAATGATTGTGTAAAGGTATACATGGATGACTTTACTGTGCATGGAGATACATTTGATGATGCCTTGAAAAAATTAGATAGAGTATTAACAAGATGTGAACAACATCACTTATCTCTTAGTCATGAGAAATGTTTGATGATGATTGTTGTAGGGATTGTATTAAGACACCATATTTCAAAAAGATGAATTCAGGTTGACCAAAACAAAATCAATATTATTTTAGACTTGCCTATTCCTCAAACCCCCATAGATATCAAGCCATTTTTAGGGCATGCTGGATATTATAGGCATTTTATCAAGGATTTTAGTAAAATTGTTTCCTCCATGTTTAAGTTGCTTACCAAGGACTGTGAATTTATTTGGGATGAAAAGTGTCAACATGCTTTTGAAGAAATTAAAGAGAAATTAGTAATTACCCTAATATTGAGAGGACCTAATTGGGAGAAACCTTTTCACATCCAAATTGATGCCTCAAATAACTCAATTGGTACAGTTTTGGGACAGAAAGATGAAGGAGGAAAAATGTATGCTATTTACTATCTTAGTAAAAATCTTACTCCCACTGAAAGAAATTACACTACCACTGAAAAAGAATTTTTGGCTATGATCTATGCAATTAATAAATTTAGATATTACATTATAGGGTACAATTTTTTTTTACATATATATCACTCAACAATTAAATATTTAATGAACAAACCAGTGGTTGGAGGTAGAATAATTAGATGGTTATTACTTCCACAAGAATTTGATATTACCATTGTGGATAATCTAGGTAAATCTAATGTGGTAGCTGATTTCTTGTCAAGACTAACCACTATAGGGGAACAGGATCCAATCAAGGACAACTTTCCAGATTAAAAATTATTTGTTATTTTAGCTGATAAACCATGGTTTGCGGACATGGAAAATTATCTTACAATAGGGAAGTTTCCTCCTTTCACTAAAAAATAAATAAAGAAGTTAGTCAAAACCAGTGCATAGTTCAAATGGTTAAATGGAATGCTATTTAAATGTGGTTTTGATTTGGTTTTACGCAGGTGTGTAAGAGAAGATGAAATATTTGACATCTTCTAGGCATGTCATGATGGACAAAGTGGAGGACACTATTCAGTGAAAATAATAGCTTACAAGATACTTGGCACTGGTTACTATTGGCCATCTCTATACAAAGATGTGAAGACATATATCAGGCAGTGTGATCCTTGTTAAAGGATGGGATTGCCAACCTTTACCAATGAAATGCCTCTCCAACCTCAAGTAGTGATTGAACCATTTGAGAGATGGGGATTAGATTTTGTTGGACCCTTTAATCTTCCTTCAGAAGGAAAAGAGCACATTCTTGTGTGTACTGATTATATGATAAAGTGGGCAAAAGTGCAAGCTTCAACAAATGCCACTGAAGAAGTAGTTGCTAATTTCTTTTGGCATTGAATTATGGTAAAGTTTGGAGCACCAATAATCTTAATTTTAGACCAAGGACCATAATTTATGTCCAATATGATTCAGGCTTTCACAATGTATTATTAGATAAATCATATGAACTCATCTCCCTATCACCCACAAGCAAATGGACAAGTTGAAGTAACAAACAGAGAATTGGAAAACATCCTCACTAAAATAGTTGAAGCAGGAAGAAGAGATTGGATAAAGAGACTACCTGAAGCTGTTTGGGATTACAATACAACTTGGATAACCACAACATGGTTTTCACCACATGAGTTAGTTTATAGAAAAATCCCTTGTTACCTATTGAGTTTAAACTACAGACATTGAGGACAGCAGCTAAGGTGGGAATTAAATTGGATATAGCTCAAAAGGAGAGAATCCTTCAACTCAATGATTTGGATGAATTGAGAATGGAAGCACTTCACAAGATAGAGATAATCCAAGATCAAAAGAAGTAATGGCATGATTCACATATCAAGGAAAGGCAATTCAAATTAGGAGACTGAGTATTGCGGTTTGATTCTAAGTACCAACAATTCAAAGGTAAATTGAGAACCAAATGGTTGGGACCTTGTTAGATTGAGAAGATATTTGAAAATAGTTCTATTTAGTTACTTCCCATTGATGGCAGTAAAAGAATACTCTTTGTCAATGGACATAGGATAAAACTTTATAGGAAGCCTCCTACTAAAGATGAATTATTGAAGCAGAAAAAATTGATCATATGAAAGAACACAGTTCTTCCAAAATGATCAAATAATTAGATGAATAGATCGAGAATAAAGGGAAAAAAATGAAAACTAAATGGTGTTCTCTTACCCCAAAATAAATAAATAAATAAATAAAGCTCTCAAAGATCAATTGAAAACCAGCGATGGTAGTTGGTCTTCTCAAAGAAATGGCTAATTCAAAATAAAAACTTCTTTCGAATTCTAAATTAATTTTTAACTATTTTCCTTTTTATTTCATTTTTTTTAGGAATTGTGAGTTATCATGATGGATGAATTACATCATTAAAGACATTAATTATGTTTTTAACTTGTTAAAGGTTAAATTGAAAGTTTACATGTGTGATTAGACTTTATTTAAAAGATTAGTATGATGAGTCATCTATTATACATTATGATTAAAAGTGAAAAATCATGAGAAAGATATTGATGGAATAAATTGGCAACATAGTTATAAAGAGTCATTATTATTATTGAATTGATAAATTAAAAACTAGCTACAAAAAAAACTTTAAGAGAGATACAATTAATTAAATTCATTAGTTCCATAGCTAAGTACAGTAGTTGCACACCCAATTTCGCCACTTTTATCACTAAGAGAAGAGTTCTTTAGCTAACCTACATAAGATTAAAGAATAATGAATCATGTGGATTAAAAATAAGTTAGAACCAGAGGATGATATCTAGCTCCTTAAGATGAAGAAGTGGTAACTATCTTTCAATAGATAGGATGGCTAGAATTTCTAAGGAAATTCCCCAAATATAATGATGAATTGGTAAGATAATTTGTTATCAATTTAAAGCAAACAAGGACAAAGCTTAGGATGGTTTTCATTCCTTTTTATGTGAATATAATAAGTGAGATATCTAGAGTACTAATGGTGCATGTTTCAAACCCTGTCAAAGGGACATTAAAAGCCCTGGTTAAACCCTATTGAAAGAGGGGGAAGCCGAACCCTAGTATCTTTACAACACAAAAAAAATGATCAAAGGAGTTAGAAGGACCAGCTTGACCAAACCCTTTGACAGAGTATCATTTTGGATAGTTAAGTATTTAACTTGTGATGGGCAATTTAGGTCAGTAGGAAGAGAAGTCCTGAAAATCCTCATATACCTTAGATATGGAGCTAAAAAACTAGAATATATAGTAAACCTTCCAGGGTTTCTTTTCGAATCCATACATACAATGGCACAAAGGTATTCTTGGGGTGTAGGAACAATTAGAATCATGGGTTAATGCATTTAGTATGCTAGCACCATTTCCTTTCAAAGAAAAATGGGGAATAAATTTTAGAAAAAGAAAAAAATTAGCAAGTTGAACAGGCTCTATTTTTGTCTAGAGCAGAGCTCATTATCAAGAAAAAGGATGAGGAATTTGATTTCTTCAAACTCAAATTAGAATAGAGAGAAATAATCCTTAAATAATTAAAAAACCAGTTCATATCCAAGATTGAGGAATTAGCAGAGATTAAAAAGCAACTAATGTAGAAAGAGGAAGAATATAAAATTTCTAGGAGACAAACCGTTGTGTCAACAATCTCTACACAGACTGAATTGACTTATCTGTCACTCAAGTAGTTATGGGATGATAGATGTAGAGAACTCAATGTAGTTAAGACATCTAATAAGGACTTGAAAAGCAATGTTGAGAAAGAAAAGAAAGCAAGGAAGGAATGGGAAGAAAAATTTTACAAGGAGGAAAAAGATAAATATAAATATCTTGTGAAAATAAAAATGGTTTGCATGATGAGTGAAAAAATTCTTGCATGTAGAAGACCTTCTCCTGCATATAGTATGTTTTTAGAGGAACAAATCATTCAATGGCAGTTGGAAAGGATAGCATGTGATCTTCCACATGAAATAAAAGATGTATTTGATTTCTTGGTAGCCTATTCGTTAGCCAATGCAGAACATAAAAATATTTTCTGTGAATTTTATCTGTGCAATTTCATGCTAGAAAAGAATTCATGTTTTATGATCAATTTGTATGTAGGGGAAAGCCAACTTAATGCATTTGTTTTTGTTCTTCAAAATCAGATTGCATGGAAAGAGAGGGAGTCAAAGCATCTGTTAAAGGCTAATTCATCTGGTCTTTGTATGAGAATTTATTATGGCAACCCATCCACCTTTGTTGCACATTTTAGAACCCATGCATTTGATAGAAGTTTTAAAGAACCTTATCTTTCCAATTTATATAAAAGCATTAATGCCTTCATCTCTTATGAAAAGGAAAATTTTGATAATATTTATGATGCATGTTTGAAAAGATGGGAATTTCTCCTGATGGCATTGACGAAAAAGGGAAGTAATATCCCCTTCAAATTTAATCTAGAGTCTAGAAAGGGTAAAAGCTTTATGCATAATAATTCCTCAGATCAATGAAGCTCATAGGCACATATGGACAGGAATGAGAATAAGGCCACCTCTATTTCTTTCCCTCATATCTCCTTGGAAAAATAGAGAACCTCAAGATCCCATTCAATTTGAGGAATGGAAGAGAAAAGTAGAAGAAGGAGCAGGGTATAGTACCTCTGAATCAAAGCATTGGAATATTCAGTTCCAGCCATTTGATCTAAGCAATCAAATGGAATGCAAAATATACAATCTCAAATTTGACGAATAAAGTTTGTAAAGGGACTTACAAACAAGTATGGGGGAAATGATGAGGCCAGGATATGCCCATTAAATGTACAATAAATGACCTCATCTTACTCTCTCTTTCTATTAAGTTTGACTGCATTTTGTGACTTTTATTTGATCTGATATGAGTTAGGATGTAATTGTCCATCTTTCGTTGATTGTGATTCTAAAATTTAAAGGCTTTGTAATTCCTAACAAAGTGTTTTGGAAAATTCAACCTTTGTAATAAAATAGGTCATCATCAAGCTGAAGAACAAGTATGAAGTGGATTGCATGTTTTTGGAAGCATTGGAATCAATACAACTTAGTTCCAAAACTCCACCACGTTATTACAAGTTCTGTCACTTAGTTCTAGACCTTTCAAACTTAGTTCTAGAACTTTTGGATTTAGTTCTAAAATTTTTAGACTTAGTTATAGAACTCTATATTTAGTTCCAAAATTATCAAAACTTTCAAGGTTAGACATGGAATGAATTCCTTTAGTTTCAAAACTCTTCTAAAGTTCTGGAATTGATAAAGATCTATTCCAAATGGCCGACGATCTGTCAAATCAATAATCCTATTAATCAAGAGTAGACTTTCGATTTCCATACTTGCATATCCAAGACACTTATCACACAGTTGTATATCTAGCCACATTTTAATTCAGCATCTATTCTGGGGATGATTTATTTCCATCGTATCCATGAAATAGTTATGGCCATCCATGCACCACAAGAAAGAAGAATATATATACAAACTTGGAAGAATATATAAAAAAAGGTTATTAATTAAAGAATAGAGGAATAAGGATAGATATAGATTGATACAAATCTAGTAATTTTTTTTAATGTAGAACTTTTATCAATAAAATAGCCATTTCTATTTTGAGAGAGAAGTAAGTTGTTCAATCCTATTTCTAGGCAGAGCAAGGGCCCACTCTTCCAATAACCAAGATCTTCATTTTTGTTGGTATTTATATTTTATTTTCAAAAGAAAATATGTAGATCTGTTAAATTTATAAATTATTTCAATACATCTAGTTAAAATTTGTTGTAGATTTGTCCTTGTAGGTGTTCTAGATTAAGTTCTCATTTCTTTGCAATCATTTTCCTAGCATTCTAAATTGTATGTTTAATTCTGTAAAGTGTGTTTATTTCTAGCAAATTCATTTTTGCAAAGTTTTTTAATTTCCAGCAAATTCATTTCTACAAAGTGTGTTTATTTCCAAAAATTTATTTCTGTAATGTGTGTTTACTTCCATCATATTTTCATAGTTTGATTCCATTAAGGTTTTAACCAAGAAGTCCTTAAGACATTAAAGATCCCCCAAAACAAAAGAAAAATACAAATACCTATAATCAATTACTAAATCAATAAAATTATTCTTATTGCATATAGCTTTAGACACACCCCTGGTTGAATATGACATCAATAGAGAGTTGATTAAATGAAGGGAGTAATGACACCCAACATTCATATTGATGTTGAGAGTCAAAGATTGTTGACTAGGTTTTATAGTGCATTAGTAGAATAAAGTGAGCTTCTTGCAAGTGTGGTTTGGAGGTGATTTGAGTTTTTTTTCTATTTATAAAGAAAATTATGAGGTTGGTAAAGTCTTGGATGATTTTCCTGAGTGGTTGGGTGATCTTAGTTGAGGTGATAAGACATATTTCTATCTCAATTTGTCAAGATAGTTTTTTGAGTGGACTAGTAGCTCTGAATAGTCTTTTAAGCAGATATGTTCTTGAGGCCTTGTGGAATAAATAGTAAAATTATAATAGACAAGGATATATATTTTTTAGTTATGTTTCAAGGATTGAAGTTGTTTCTATGAAGCAAGTTTTCATAGTTTAAGTGTTTTTAGAAGTTCTGTAGATGAGTATATGTTGTAGCTTCTCAAGAAGTTTGTAAACTTGATGAAGATTATTGTAGTTTTTATTGAAGGTAGTATCATGAGTTTTAATGGTATCTTGATGTCATTTTTACCTCATAAGGACATAGATAGGTGTGATTTAATTTTGTAGATGTTATAAGAAGGTTCAATGATTTGAAGGTGACTACATTCTGAGATGTTCATTCCAAGGTTTTGACTATGAGTATGCCAAGTTGTTAATTGAAGTATTTTGAAGAGTATCATGTAAAGTTCATTAGCTGATGGGGAATAACAAGTTCATGAGCTTGATCTATATGTTGTGGTGAAATTTGTGTTCTATAAGTATTTAGAGACTTTGGTCCTAAATGTGAGTTCTTGTCATTTTATTAATGCTTGGATTAGTTGGTCAAATGTTGAATAACTAAGGCAAGTTTGATATGGAGTATGAAGAGGATGTGTACAATTGTATTCCAGGTGGTTTCATGTGATATTTTGGTCAAAGGATTTAGTTATCACCATTTTTTGAGTTTGACCAATTTGCTTAGTGCTCAATGCCTAGTGAGTGTTAATCTTACAAAATTGGTGCTTTTGGAGTCTTTGAAAATAGGAGAGAGATGAGACTATTTAAGTTTATGTTTTAAAATTATATGAGGTGGATTAAAGGTGTGATAAGACTACCATGATCCTCTTGCGTTGTTTTGTTATAGTGACTGATGTGTATGCATGATCTGTAGGTAGGGTATGAAGCTTTCTAGGTGTCAATTCATGATTGGTGAGTATTAAAGATGGTTTTGTGGAATAAAAAGGCATGTTGACATTGTTCTAGTGTGATCCATATGGTTTTAATCATTTAAGGCCTTTTGAATTCAAATTGGAGATTTTTATTTGCTCTCAGGTCTCCTAGTTCTTGCTTAAGGGTATGTAGGTCAAAAACCTAGTTGAAGGAAGTATGGGTTTATACAATATTTTAAGCTCAAAAATTGGTCCATATGTGTGTATTGATGACCTCTAGGTGTGATAAATGTTTCAAAGGTTGGCGTTGATCAGAAGATGGTGAGTTGACTATGTTTTTCTTTGAAGATGTAATGTTTTAGCCCATGGTGGTTAGTTGAATTCCCAAAGAAGTTAATGTATGAGTATTATTAATAGGTTATAATGGCCAAAAGGGTATTCAAAAAGTGTTTCACATTAATTTATCAATGTATGGTTTGTCCTATGATTGAATATTTGTGAAAATGGAGGGTTAATTAGTAGGTCATTTTGTGAAGGAGATGTGGATTAGAAGAAGTGTTGGATGATAATAATTGTCATGATTGAGGGGCAATATGAGTGTGTTTTATATATGTAATTTTAAGTCATGAAGGTGCATACACAAGAATTTATGGGTGTTACAAGGTTTAGGTAGGGCTACTAGGCCTCTAAGCAAGGATAGTATGAATAAAAGTGATTCTTGGTACTTTTATCCAAAAAAACAAAGGTATGATTGTCCCTAAAAATATTTATAAATTTTATTTACTCATAATATATGTTTTATAAATAGTTTGGATCTCCACTCTTCATTCTATGTGAGGCATGTGAGAGAAAATTTGAAAGCAACTATGGAATTTATTCACAGTTCTAGATGTTTTGAAGGAGTTCAAGGGGTGCCAAAGTTTAGGTAAATTAGGGGGAGTAAATATTAAGGTGTTATCAATCTCATTTGATTCATGTTTTTTATTCCTTATTCATATAGCAGTCAATGGTCTAAGTAGAGTGTTGTCAATAAGCAAGCTTGAGGTGGTCAAGGTAAGGATCGATATGCACAATGATAGGTGGAGTTTATATTATCTCTCAAAGGATATCCCTTAATGATTTTGAATTTGAAAACATTTATAGGTCCTGAAAAATATTAGGTAAGCCTATTTTGTCATTGTGTTTAAGGGGGAGAAAGTGTTTATAGAAGGAGAAAGAGTATGTGCATAACTTTATGTTGGTGTTGACATCAATGGCAAAGAAGGAGTTTGTTTAGGTGTTGTAAATGATGCCTCTAATACATCCAATAATTCCCAAGAGGTAGAAAAGAGTGTTAATGGGATGTCAAGGTTTCTATCTAGTCAATGATAATGTGTGCTTTAGTAGTAATGCATGGACCTTTAGTGTTTTGTTAGATAGGCATGTTGATGGATGTTGTTGATGATGTGATCATATTGTAGAGGCCTTATGGGATGTCAAGAGTTATTGGAGTGATTTTGAAATTAAAAGGTTTCCATTTGGTTAATCCTTTTGGTCATATAGGCCTATTTATTCTTTTGGCAAATCAAGTGAGTGAGTAGATTGATGACATCAACATTCACACATGTGAAGGTGTCAGAACAAAATGGTCACATGGGTTTATCGAGGTTTATGCTTAGATCATGTGTTTCAAATTTAAGGTATTGACATGGTATCTAGAAAACATTATGGTGTTTAAAATTTGGTTTCCAAGGCATATTTATATATTTTCCATACTTAGCCAAATTTTCATTAAAAAGTGACCATTGGAATTCAAATATTTGAATTTACAAAGGAAAATCAGTCCTCATTATTTTGGCTATAAATTTTGATGTTGGATGAATTTGATGGTAGTATAAAATGAAAAGTGATATATAATTTCAAGGGCCATCCCAAAAAAATTATTAGGAGGTTTGTATTTTTGTACAATTGTAGTTATTACAATTCAAAGTTGACTGAGGGTTTGACTTTATTTCATTTAGAACCTGCAAAGGATGTTTGAGTTTGTTTTGATGGTATTTGGATGTTTCTTGCTGAATTAGATTTTGGATAGTGATTTATACTCCATGATTATGATCTATGTGGATTTTGGATGTTTGGAAAATCCATCTTCTTGGTGAACCATTGCTTCAAAGTTGACTTTGTATTTGTTCATGGTGTTTTCATGTATAAGGCCAATGTTTGATCTATTTTACATATACAAAGGGGTGTAGTGATATATGTTATCACTTAAATGTGTCTTATGGGTAATTTAGTTTGGAATTATGTGTTTATAATTAGTATTTTTTTCATATATTGCTCGGTGGAGTGTCAAAGAGGTGAATAGGTCTCCATGGGACCTAAAAGGGCACTTATGCCTATTTGAAAGAAGGTATTTCTTAAAGATGACCTATGTAGGTCAGTGTTGATATTTTTCTTGGGTGGATATATGATTTAAAGTTTAAGTAATGTATTTTTACTGATCAATATTATTGTGATGATGAATATTGTATAAGGACCTAAATTAAAGAAGAAGGGTTAAATGCTTGTGTGAGGTGAGTGAAAGAAAGGTGAAGTGTGAGTGTGTTTGTTGGGTGAATTGTGAATAAATCAATATGAGGGATGTGTGTATGATATATTGGTAATTCCTATAATGTTGTGACTGATTTGTTTTAGGTTTGAAGGTTGAAGATGAGCAAATAAGTGTAGGGTAATCCAAAAGGTAGTTTTGGATGCTTTTCTTATTTGTGAAGACTTGAGAGAATGTGAAGGGTTGAAGAGAGGTGTTTTTACTTATTTATCCATCATATTGTAAGGTAATTAGAGGTATGGAGGATTTCTTATCAGAAGGTGTTGTGTTGGTGCTCAACATCTAGGGCAAGTTGGTGATTATCCATTCTTAGGGGTTGGTGTTCCTTGTGAAGTGGGTGCTTCACTAAAGCATCATGTTTGTGATCATCTTATAGGAAAATTCGTACATGTTTTTATAGAATTGAGATTGGGTTATATCCACCATGAGGATTTCTCACATAATTCATGTGTTGTGTGTTTTATCTTACATTATATTCCTTGTTCCTTGTAATGAATAGTTTGTATGCTTCATGAATGAATGTTTTGAATGGTTAAGAATTAAAATAATTGATATTGAAGTTGGATTATATTTCATCACTAATTCAGCCCCCCCATCTCAGTGATTGTGCCTATAACATTATGATTATGATTATGATCATGTTGATTATGATTTTGACCCTAATTCTAGTTCTGATTTTATCACTAAATCTATCATTTGTTTTGATTATTCCTTGGTGGTTGTTGATTATATTTAGGAATTAGATCTTGGTAGATTCCCATCTCCTAATTAGTGCCATATGGGGAAAGCTTGATCTGAACTTCTCCACTCTTGATCAAATCTTCAATAATGTGTTTCAATTAGATGCAATGATAAGCAACATGACCAATAAAATGATGAAAGTTTCACCATTCATTTTCCTTGTACCAATTCATTTTTGGTAGATCTAAAGGAAATGGCCTTGGTATAACCATATAATTAGGTTAGCTACTATGAGATTCTATAACATTGTCTCAACAGGCTCTTGCAATTTACTAAGGACGCTAAATTAATTCTATAATGCCCTTCATGGAGGTTGTATTTGTAAATTAGATGGTGGATTAGGTAGAGTTAATTGTACATTTGGAGTCGATGAGGCCTACACCATTTTTACATGTCTTTATTTAGTTAATCCATTACCTACCACATTCTTCTTCTTATTGAAACCCTTAGGTTTCTCTTGGACAACCATTTAGACCAGTGATTGGGTTTTATTTGATTTTTGACCCTACGCAAAAAATATCGACAAGGCCTTTAGAAATAATCTCCTTCTAAATATATACACCCTTGTTTATAATCTCTTCAAATGTGTGTTTTTAAGAAATTCATATATTATGCATGACCTCAAGGTGTAATTTTTATGAAAATATGTCCAACAACTATTTGTCTACATAATTATGTTGAAAACAACTAGTTGGTACTCTCTACCTCTGTAGATATGTTTCAAAGATTTATCCATCTCACTTTTTGGATTTGGACAAGTAAAAAATCATCAATTCATGCTCAATGTTGTATGAGAAGTGGTTTATGAACTTTTAAGATGAGTCATTCCAATCCATAATTGATCCCTTAGGTAACTTAATTAGCCAATATAAGACTTGTCCCACTAAACTTTATGGAAACAAATGAAGAAAATAAGTGATATTGTATGTGACCTCTTGGCATAACATAAAAAAATCATGAATGTGTTCATGAGGGTCACCCTTTCCTTTGTATTTTTCAAATTTAGTGCCTCAAAAGGAGATAGAAAGTGGACTTGGAGAACACTCAAATCAAACTGATATGAACATATCTCATCAAGTTTGTACTTTTTGATTCTTTTTCCTGTCTCTAATCATGCCACAATCTCCTCATATAATTTCACTCTTACATGTTTGGTGCATTTTTGGGTGGAACACACTTCTACTAGGGTGGTATGTTCTCTTATTTTAAGGGTGGTATGTTCCCTTGTAATGTGGATTTGTTTGGGATATACATCCTATATTCCACAAATTTATTTTGGTTTGCTCCTTGAGTCAAATAAGTGAGCCACTTATTCCTTAGAATGTGTTACCTTGAACTATATATGTTCTATTGATTTTGGGGAGTCCATGGTCTATTTTCCAAAGTACATGTTGGTTGAGACAAATTAGCCAAATTATTTTGCACAATTTATTCAATGTATACTGAATGTTTTGGTCTTCGATTTTGTAAAGGAATAAGAGGTTCTTGATGATTGAAAAATTTAAGCTCCATGTCTATCAAAGCATGTTGTAGAACCTCTTGGGATTTAGGTTGATTGATTAAGACATCTTGATCCATCATTGTTATGCTCTTAAGTAAAGTTTGCATTGGTTTAACCACATTGCCTTTTTCCTTGGAAGCATCATTATGGATTTAAGTGGTAATTAGAGAGTCTATCAAGTCCACAATAAGTTGGTCTATATATCATTGACTTATCTTTTCGATCTTGGTGACAAGATCTTGATCAGTGGGTTTTGAATCTATAAGTATTTACTTTCCTTTTCTAGAATAAGGTATGTTTGTTTGTGTAATGTTCATGAAGGATTTTTCTCATTATTATTGTTATCCCTATCTAACCAAGGTATGCAATTGTTCCATATGAAAATCTAAGGTTAGTCTAGCACTTGATTCAATCAACCTTAGGAGTGCTTCATCCTTGTCTTCTTGGGGTTGATATTATGAATAGTCTTCCTCATATCATTTTTAGAACACAACTATCTATTGAGAGGGAGGTGAATAAGTAGATTGATTAAATTTATTCCTTTGATACTTTTAATGTAGAATAAAACATATATGTAGATATCACACACACAAAATCACATAACACTAGATATATCATGGAAAACCCAATAAGGAAAAAACCACCATGAGAATATCTACTAGAATCTATTATTCTAATCTAACCTCACAATCACGAACCTCATTGGTTAAAATGTTTAAGGTCACCAACCCTAAGGAAAAACCAATCCCCTAATTTAAGAGAACCAAATCTAAGGAAGAACCCACTCCCTAATTGAGCACCAACTTAGCTTATCTGATGGCCAATCAGATCTATATGGAGCTACAACTTTAGATTACAATATTGATTCATAAATGAATACAATTTAATTCTCTATTATAGGTCTTTTTTATAATTTTTCATGCTCTACACATCTTTATTCTTCTCTTATATTTTCTTCTCTTCTCTTCTCTTCTCTTCTCTTCTCTTCTCTTCTCTTCTCTTCTCTTCTCTTCTATACCCCTTTATCTTTATTTCTCTATATTTCTCTATTCAACACAATTCAATAATACCAACAACATTTACTATATCATAGATAACACACACACACACACACACACACACACACACACACACACACACACACACACACACACACACACACACACACACACACACACACACACACACACACACACACACACACACGCAAAAACATTTGATTTAGGTTTTTATTCTTCTCTATGTTCAAATTTGGACTATAACACATCATGCTCCTATAAGTTTCCCACATCTTTAACTCATGCTCCACCTCCATGATTCTTGGTAGTTTACTATTTTCAGAAAATATCAGACTCTAGTTTTGATGCACATGCCTTGTTACATAAATTTGATCAATCATAGAAATTAATTTCATTATCTATGTAATAATTTACAACTTAATCACATGTTCCATGGCTTGACTATTAGGATGATCATATCTTTAAATATTGACCCTAGATCTTAAGTTTTGTACTATGATCTGATGGTCCTCATTCAAATTACTCAACTTTCAAATGCATGTGTTGGATCAAGTTCTAACAGGATCACTCTCTATTGGATCCTTGTATACTTCTTAACTTTAACATTTCATCTTTAAAATGGATGCATTAGATATTTTGATTTGAGATCTTGTATGTCATTGGATCTTCAAAGATGCATGATCTTTACTTCTGTCTATTTTTAAAAATCAAACACTTGGTCTAATCTTGCTACTTCCTGAGACTTTGGAATATTTACACTCCATTGATCTCATCAAACTAGATTAGTATTTAACTCTCCTCTATCTTGTTAAATATTGATAACTTTATCCCATTGATTCCACTCACTCCATTATATCTTCATTGCATGATCAACCACTCACCATTCGATCTTTTGATAAGCTCAAACTTTATGCTTGAAAAGCTCCCATGAATATGACACTTGGCATCCTCACATGCCTTTTGCATTGCTGTTAGTTCCTTCTATTTTGACACTTTAAAATCACTCATTCATTTTGCACATTATCAATCCTTTCATTTGTGACACTTTTCACTCACATGTTCACTCAAAGGTACCTTTGACAAATTTACTTCGCTCCACTTCAATGGATCTTCAATGTATGATTAAGCACTAAGAATTAGATATTTTGATAAGATTGATCTTTATCTCTACTTAAACATTCAAATTTGACCACTTGTCCTAATCTCATTGCATCTTGACATTTTGGAGTAAATTCACTACATTAATATCTTCAAGAGTTAACTCAAACTTTACCTTGTGCAAATTTGACTAAGTATGGGAACCATCTCATTATGCTTGGAAAGCTAACTTTTCACAAATATATCTTTTTCCTCTCTCAAAAACACATGTTCTAAAATTTGGATAAAAAGTTTTCCTTTTAAAGAGGAATCCAACCATGTATTAAGCAACTTTTGAAACCTTCACACATGCAAGATATAAATCCATTAAGTTTCTCACTTAGATTATTCTACCATATATCTAATTATGTGTAGAACTACCTAGAAGGCCAACTTTATTCTTACATAATGGATGTTACGCTTAGTTGAATGACTTAAAATTTAGCACATAATATCCTCTCACATATGTGATTACATCCTTATATCCATCTGCTCTTAAAGCCTTCATAAATGAAGGATATGCCATTATAAAAATGCCTACTCAACTTTTCTTACAACCTACAGCTTTGGCCATCTAGGAAAAGACTGTCTAAATGCCTAGGGGCCTAAATTTGCTCATGCATATCTTTTGATGTGCTACATCACGTGAATTGAAATTTAACACATAAACGAGGCACAAAATAAATAAAACCATATGATCATTTTCTCCTAGTACCTTCATGTGTGTCAATGATGACCTCATCAATAAGATTACTTGGCTCTACTTGAGCCTTTTTGAAAATTTGGCTAAGTATGGGAACTTAGTGAATTCTATCTGAGTATCCAACTTTGCATCCTCATATCTTTGATTATATTTCATCTCATGACTTCAAATCTGGTGCATAATAACTAGGGACTAATAGGATCCCTTGTACATCGTAAAATCACCATACTCAACTTTGAACATCAATGACATCCATAATGCTAATAATATCCCCTTTGACATTAATGACACTAATTTCACCAACAATCTCCCTCTTTATCATTGATGGCAAACTAAATGCTCTAATATTCTAATATTCTACTCCTTCTCTGGCATATCTTGTATTGGCTTCTGATAAATGTGAACTAAACCTATTCATACTAAACTTTCTCCCCCTTAGGTAATGGGACATTTAACTAAACTCAACTGGGACACATGGTTTGCTCTTTCAAACTTTTACAGAGAACATTTACACTTTTCTCACTCTTTGTCATCAAAGGGAAAGGGACTCCAACTTGCTCAACTTGTCCAAATTTTTCTCCCCCTTTATCAGATAAAAGAGTTTTTCTAATAATCTACAACCATCAACTCATTATAAATTTTAAAAATTATACATACTTTAGTTTCCTTATCTCACTTCTCTAGGGATTGAAAAACCTTATATGATACTCCCCTTGGATTCATGCCCTATCACTCGGATCTAATGATGTGATATAAGATGCAACACTCCCAACTTCTGTCTTAGTTATTCAAATTTTTCTCTAGGAATAGGTTTGGTGAATATGTTTGTAATTTTGTCTTGAGTTGGCACATACTCCATCATGACATCTTGATCTTCAACCTTTTATCTTAAGAAATGATGATTGATATGTGCTTGGTTTTAAAATTCATCACTAGATTTTTTGATATGTTAATAGCACTTGAATTGTCACAAATAATAGAGATAGGTTATTTTTACTCTACCTTGATGTCTTTGATTGTTTTTTTTCATCCACAAGACTTGAGTGTAACATGCCACTACTACCAAATAATCTACTTATACTTTAAAAAGGGTAAATAACTCTTACTTTTTGCTCAGCCATGAACCAAGTCTATTTCTAAGGAAAAATGCACCACCACAAGTGCTTCTTCTATCATACATACTTATTGTCCAATAAACATTTGTATATGATGTGAAAGTGAAATATTCATGTTTAAGATACCATAGGCTATATTAAATTATGCTCTTGATGTATCTAAAGATCATTTTCAATGCATTAACATGTGAATCTTTAAGAGTAGCTTGAAATATTGTAGCCATGCATACTAATTACATGATATCAGGTCTTGATGTACTTAGGTATAACAAGCTACCTATCATTAATCTATAAATTTTTTGATTTGCATCAAAGGACTCATCATCTTTTCTCAACTTGTATCCATTTATCATATGAGTACTAATTGGTTTGCTATCTTCTATTCCAAACTTCTTGAGAATTTCCTTAGCATACATGGTTTGAGATATAAAGATCCTTTCATCAGTTTATCTTATCTATAGTCTAAGGAAGAAAGAAAGTTCTCTGAGCATAGAAATCTCAAACTCGTTTTTCAGTTTAGCAATAAAGTCTTTTCACATTCTATTGTTGCTACCACTAAAAATGATGTCATCTACATAGAAAACAACAATCAACATATGCTCACCTTCTGATTTGAAGTACATGTTATTTGCGCATACTTTATTAAATCCTTATTATTATAAGTATTGGTCTAATCTTGAATACCATGCTCTAGGTGCTTGTTTTAGACTATACAAATCTTTCTTCATAATCTTCTTGTTCTGATAGTTGAAAACCTTTAGGTTGTTCTACGTAGACTTCCTCTTCTAGGTTCACATACAAGAAAGCAAACTTGACATCCATTTGACAGACTTTAAACTTATTATAAATAGATAATGCTATAAACATTCTTATAACTTCCAATCTGGAAATTAGAGCAATTTTCCTTAAAATATATGCCTTTAAATTGTGCATATCATTTACACACTATTTTGGCCTTATTCCTTATAACAGTTCCATCCTCACTGAGCTTGTTTCTTAGGACCCATTTTGTACCTATTACATTATTGTTTGAAGGTCTTGGAACTAATTCCCAAGTTTTGTCTTTTTAATTTAGCTCAATTCTTCTTCCATGTATTTTAGCCAATTTTCATCCTTTTTGGCTTCAACATAGATCTTAGGCTCAATTTTAGACATTAGAGCAAAACTTACTTGCTCCTTATTTTATGCATATCTTGTCCTTGTTTGAATTCCTTCATTCTTATTGTCAATGATCTGCTCTATAGGATGATCCTTTTGAACAAATATTGTAGGTGCATTTTCATTTACTTCTTCATGCTCTTCATTATCTTCTTCTTCTTCTTCAAAATCTGATTCTTCAATACAAATTTCTTTGTTAGGTTTAACTTGTTTCAAGCCTTATTAAACCTTGACATTGATGCTCTCTACAATATTTTGTATCCTTTTGTTGTAACATATGTAGGCTTTGATTTGGGTGGAATAACCAAGAAATATTCCTTCATATCACATTTTGATTCAAATCTTCCAAATTTGTCCTCTTTTCTCTTGATGTAGAATTTTCTACGAAAAACTCAAAAACATTTAACAGAGGCAGGTTTTTCATACCATAATTCATAGGGAGTTTTGTCACTATTTACCTTTAGTTAAAATCTATCCAAGATATATATTATTGTTTGTACTGATTCTCTCTAGTATCCATCAAGGAAATTGGCCTCTTTTAACATTATTCTAGACATCTCTTTGACTATCTTGTTCTTTCTCTCAAAATTTCCATTTTGTTATGGTCTTTGCTATAGAGTAATGCCTTTTGATTCCATGATTCTCATAGTACTTTATGAACTCATTTGACTTGAATTACCCAACTTTATCATATCTTAAGCATTTGATTTTTATCCAATCTCATTCTTCACCATGGCCCTAAAGATCTTGAATCTTTCAAATGCCTAAGACTTATCCTTTAAAAAGGTTACCCATGTCATTCTTGAGTAATCATCTACAAATAACATGAAATGTATCTCTCCTCTAGATCCTCTTATCTTGGTAGGACCACAAAGATCAGTATGAACTAATTCTAGAGGTTTTATAGTTACATACTCATTTGTTTGAAATATGACCCTTGTGTGCTTACCTTGTTGACATTCCTTTCAACTAGTGTCTGTAGGTTTGGTTATCTTAGGCATGTGTCTAACACACTTATTTGAGCTTACCTTTACTAGGTTGTCAAAATTGATAAATCCCATCCTTCCATGACATAACCAACTCTCATCAATATTTCTTATTAGGTAACTATTACCATTCACTTCAACAAGATTATAGATATTACTTTTAGTTCTTTTTCCTTATACAACTAGTCTTATATATCTCCGTAACTTACATATTTCTACATTAAATGTGACCTTATATCCATTGTCATACATTTAGTTGACACTTAGTAGTTTATGTTTTGATCCTTTAACATAAAATAAATCATGTGTAGGTAGTTTCCCATCTATGTTCAAGGTTGCTTTATCTCTGATCTTTAATGTAATATTATCTCCTAAGCTAACAAAGCCTTCCTTACATTTTCTTAATTTGATGAACTTGATCTTATCACCAGTCATGTCTTGAACAACCATTGGCTATTACCCATGAATTCTTCTCTTTGGTATGGATACAGTTTGAGCAATCATAGATTAATCTTTCACTTTTCACACATCATTGGGTTTCTTATTTGGCTTATTATTCCCTTTTTAAGAGACTTTTGAACCTTTGTTCGTACTGGGAGACATGCCTTTTTTATTACGTTGTATTTTTGGTCTTACAAATATTGTTCTACATTATTTAGCTATGTGACTAAAATTATTATAGTTATAACATATTACATTTGTATCTAACAAGGGTGAAAATGAATTTTTAATTAAAAAATTTGTTTTATTTTTATGTACAACTCTAAAATCAATAAACCTATAAACAAACTGATTATAAGTATAACAATAACCATAGAAAGAAGAGGAATATCTAGTCATAGCATTTCTTTATGTAGGATGATGAGCTCTTCTAAACTCTATATTATTCAAGTCTCTCACTCTTATGTAACCATCTACATTAGCTACCTTTATCTTTTTATTTTCTTCAAGATTCTTTTCTCCTTTAGCTTTCTTCACATCAACAATGCTTATGTCTAAATTTGTATCTTTGGAAGCTTTTACTCCTGATTCTCATTTTGCTTAAAAGTTGTCATAAAAGTTAGTAGATGTACTAGTTATGAACGTATTTAATTTTTCATAACCAAGACCAAATCTCTGTTTTGAAGGCCTTTAAGAGTTGATCAAATTATCAAGAATGTATAATCCTCCTTTTAGCTTCAGACATATGTCTATTTGATCTTTAGCTTTCACAAGTTCTTTTCTCCAAGCCACTATCTCTACTTTGAACTTCATGCACTCATTAGATTTAGAATGTAGTTCAAGTTTGACTACATCTATTATTTTGGCCACTTCAACTTGTGTCTTTAGGCTAACCACCATATGATTATATTTTCAAGAATTTTGGACACTTTTTCAATCTCCTTTTATTCAAGATTCTTTTGGTTTGAGTTCTCTTTTCTTGGCTTGTCAATTTATTATTGAACATAGATGAGTTCATACTATAGATCCACTTCTCCTTATTCTTCTTCATTTGAGTCTTAAACTTCTTCTTGATCTATAGAAGCTGATCCTAATGTCACAAATAAGACTTATTTTTCCTTAGCCATAAAGGCAAAGTCATGGTCATCATCATAGCTATAACAATCATCCAATAAATAATTGTCTTATTTCATGTACAGGCTTTTCTTGAATTTAAAGAAGTTTTTCTTGGAATAGTGGGGTTTCATCATTTTACTATCCTCTTCTTGATCATAGTCATCATTTTTATTATAAGGGAATTTAGTAGCAAAATGTCCTACTTTACCATAGTTAAAGCATATAAAGGGTAACTTACCTTTATAATTTCTAGACCCTCTTTTTAATCTTCTAACAAAGTTGGCTTCTTCTCAGTCTCCTTAGATCTAGATGTAGGTGATTATAATTTCAATAGTTTGGCTACTTTGAATGTAACTTATCTCTTGAAGCTATTTTCTTCTCCCATTCTCATCTCATAGGTAGTGAAGGTTCCATGCAACTTATCAATAGTGAGTTTATCCAGATCTCTTACTTCCTCTAGTGCAGAGATTTTTTGAGTCATACCTTGATGGTAGATATCTTAGGACCTCTTTGATAGTGACTAATTCTTTCATCTCTTCTCTAAGGCCTATGATTACATTGACTATTTCATCCACTCTGAGGAGGTAGTATGTAATTTTCTCTTCTTCATTCAGTTTAAGACTTTTAAACCTGCCTTTGAATGTTTGTAGCTTGGCATACTTTACCTTGTCATCACCTTCATAGATGATCTTTAGTTTGTTCCATATATCTTATGTATTTTGACAATGCATCACTTTAAAATACTCTACATTAGACAATCCACATATAATTATGTATTTTGACAATGCATCACTTTAAAATACTCTACATTAGACAATCCACATATAATAACATTATTTTCCTTATCATTTCTCTTATATTCCTTCTTGGTAGCTTGATTAGTAGGGTTGTAATAGAATCTATATATCCATTTAAAAAATACATCCATACATGAAACCCTAATGATGATAGATATGATTCTAATTTAATGCTCTAAAATACATAGTTTGATCCATCAAATAAAGGTGTTTTATTTGAGGAAGAGCCTTCTTGACTAGCCATTTGTGTTCTCCATCCAAGATCTACCTGAGTTGATTAAGCTTCTTCTAAGGAACTAGGGATGTGATACTAATTGTTGGATCAAAACTATCTATTAAATGGGGGGTGAATTATTAGATTGATTAAACTTAGTCTTTTAATAATTTTAATGTAGAATAAAACATATATATAGGGATCACACACATAAAAACACATAACACTAGATATACAGTGGAAAACCCAATAAGGGAAAAACCACTGTGAGAATAGCTACTAGAATCTACTATTCTAATCTATCCTCACAATCAAAAACCTCATTAGTTAGAATTTATAAGGGTACCAACCCTAAGGAGACACCAATTCCTTGATTTAAGAGCACCAACTCTAAGGAAGCACCCACTCCTTAATTGAGCACCAACTCAGCTTATCTAATGGTACCCATCAATTAGATCTATATGTAGCCACAAATCTAGATTAAAATATTGGTTTATAAATGAATCCAATTCAATTATCTATTAAAGGTATAGTTTGTAACTTATCATTCTCTATACATCTCTCTTCTTCTCTTCTCTTCTCTTCTCTTCTCTTCTTTTCTTTTCTTTGCCCTTTTGTATCTATGTCTCTATATTTATCTATTCAATATAATTCAATAATACCAACATCATTTACTATATCCTACAGCTCACTCATTCACTCAAACACACACACACACACACAAACACACACACACACACACACACACACACACACACACACACACACACACACACACACACACACACACACACACGCACACACGCACACACACGCACACACACGCACACGCACGCACGCACGCACGCACACACACACATACACACACGCACATGTGCATGCACACACACACATGCACACAAGCGCGTGCGTGTGCGCACACACACACACACATTTTAAGAATTTGATATAGGTTTTTCTTCTTATTTATGTTTACACTGGGAATGTAACACATCACACTCTTACAAGTTTACCACATCTTGAATTCATGATCACCACCATGATTCTTGGTCTTTTACTATATTTATAAAATATCAGACTATAGTTTTGATGCACATGTTTTGTTACACAAATTTTATCTATCATAATAATTACTTTCATTATTTGTGTCATAATTTATGACTTAACTACATGTTCCTACATGTTCTATGGCTTGACCATTAGGATGATCATATATTTAAATATTGATGATAGATCTTAATTTTTTTGCCATGATCTGATTGTCCTCATTCAAATTTCTCAACATTAACATGCATCCATTAGATTAAGTTCTGACAGGCTCACGCTCTCTATTACATCCTTGTACACATCCTAAATTTAACATTTCATCTTTAAAATGCATCCATTAGATATTTTGATCCAAGATCATGTGTGCCATTATATCTTCAAAGATGCATGATCTTTACTTATGTGTGTCATTAAACATTAAACACTTGGTCTAATCTTTCTACTTCTTGAGACTTTTGAATACTTTCACTCCATTGATCTCATCAAACTAGCTCAGTCTTTAACTCAGCTCTATCTCATTAAACATTGATAAATTTATCCTATTGAGTCTAATCACTCTCTTAGATATTCATTACATGATAAACTACTTACCGCTAGATATTATGAGAAGCTCAAACTTTATCTCTAATGAGATTCTATGAAAGTGACACTTGGCATCCTTGTATGCCTTTTTTACCTTTATTTTTAGTTTTTTCTATTGTGACACTTGGCACTCACTCATTCCTTCTACACATTATCAATACCTATTCTTGTGACACTTGGCACTTGGACATTCACTTAGAGGTATCTTTGACAAGTTAAATTTGCTCCACTTTTTGAATCTTCAATATATGATTAAGTGCTAATCATTAGATATTTTGATAAGCTCGATCTCTCTCTATGATTAAAATTAAACTTAGACCACTTATCCTCATCTCATTGCATCCTAACATCTTGGAGTAAATTCACTCCATCAATCTATTCCAGAGTTGCTTAAACTATACCTTGTGTAAATTTGGCTAAGTATCAGAACCATCTCAATATGTCTAGAAGGCTAACTTTACATAGATATATATTTTACTTTGCTCAAACACATGTTTTGAAATCTAGACCATAAGTTATCCTTTCAAAGAAGAATCTAAACATATATTAAATATCTATTGAAACCTTTATGCATGAAAGATATAATGCCATTAATTTTCTCACTTAGATTATTCTCCCATAGAGCCAACTATGCATAAAACTACCTAGAAGACCAACTTTATTATTGCATAAATTTTGTTGTGCTTAGTTGTATGACCTAAAATTTAGTGCATAAGATCCTCTCACATAAAGCATTCTATCCATATATCCATCTGCTCTTGAAACCTTCATATGTGAAAGATATGACATCTTCACAATACCTACTTAGCTTTTTTTGTAACCTACAAATTTGGCTAAGTGTGTGAAAACACTATCAAAATACTTGGGATCTCAACTTTGCTCATGCGTATCTTTTATTGTGACACATCGCATGACCTGATATTTAGTGCATAGAAACTAGGGAAAAATGAATAAACACATATGATTATTCTATCCTAGTACCTCCATGTGTGTGAATACTAACCTCATCAACATTCTTACTTGGCTCTACTTGAGCCCTTTTTCAAATTTGGCTAAGTATGGGAACTTATTGAATTCTATTTGAGTAGCCAACTTTGCATCCTTGTATATTTGACCACACTTCATCTCATGACTTCAAATCTAGAACATAACAACTAGGGACTAATGTGATCACAACCATATGACCAACTCCCCCAGACTCATCCACATGTGGCAATGGTGATGTTAGCAAACTACATTCATAAATTTTTCTATCATAGACCCAAAATGTCTAGATGAATATAATGAATAACTAGATGAATTCCACTCATGTGCACAAGCACTTCAATCATCCTTGAACTCTGATATGATCCCTTACATATACTTAAATCAAAATACTTAGCTTTGAACATCAATGACATCCATAATTCCAATAATCTTCCTTTTGACATCAATGCCAATTATATTGCCAACAATCCTACAGTTATGGGAATGTCCTCAAAGACCACAAAATTGTCTTAACCATCATAAAAGTGATCCTCTTCATATCTAGTGCCATAAGAGACCCCAATACAAGTGCACTTTTCAATCATGTCTATAAAGGTTTGTTCTATACATTTTTAAAAGATTTGGAAAATGTTTTACAAATGTTTATATAAGGTATGGGTTTTGAATTTTTGTAAATAAGTCACAACGTAAAAGAGACTATAATAAAATAAGGTGAAATAGTACTAAAAAATTAGAAGAATGTGTTCATGAAAATACTCAACCTTGGTTAGGGTTTAAATCATATGAATTAAAAGAAGGTATGATAACTCAAAGACCTAAGTGTAAATTAGTACACCAAACATAGGTTGAGAGATATATCCATACCATAAAATCTAATTCAATTTTGACGAGTTGCTACTAGAAAACTAGAATAAATCCCTTTAGATTAAGAAGGTGACAATGTGAATTAATAAACTCAATATGTGAAAACATGCAATAATTACTAAGTATAAAATTAATACTGAATGAGCAACACAATGCCACCACATGGTAATAAGAGGTAGAATAATATGTGCTCTAGAACTTAGAGTGTGAGCGATACACTTGATGACCGAAGTTCACAATGACCAAATGATGATGATGATGAGTATATAAATGGCCTTAATCCAAATAGGAAATTTATCCCAAGTTAACTCAAGTCAAGTGTAAATAGAAAAACTAATTAACATGTTAACCTATAACTTAGAAAGGTACAATTTTGAATTTAAATTATCAATGAAGGACTTGATGATTTTGGAAAGTGGTTTAGACTAAAATGGGTAGCATAACTACACTATTTAGACAACATAAACATAAATTTTTAAAATGAGGTTTTGAACATGGTAAAGATGATTTCAATTTGACCAGTGTAACACCTCTTTGTTCAAGAAATAGTGGACAACAAATGTGTTTGGTTATGACATTTTATTTACAAACAAGGTTTAGATTCAAATAAAAGACTAAGTCATCAAAAAATAAAAATACCAAATACAACTAAGTAAATTATCCTAAGCCCTAAACTGACAAGGTTGCTTTGTATTATTAAAATCCATCTATATACATGTTCTTGGGAGGATTTTAATTATTAATCCAAAAATAAAAGTGTATGAGATGGTAGGGTATTTTACACCCCCTTATCCCAAGATATTGTATGATGACATGGACCTTTGAGTTACTCACCCTACATCAACAATACTCCTTGATAAGAGGGTTTGTCTAAAACTTAAAGTTATGACCTTCTAGATGGTCCTAAGCATGGCTAATACTAGAGAAGCTTCATGTCAGTTGAGTTCATATCAATTAACTTACTATGCAAAGGTCTTTGCTTTTCATAGTGATTCCATTCATATATTGTTTATTGGAATCATCTATTTAACTAGAGCTAACTTAGGTTTTCATTACGAAAGGGTAGGTTAGCCATTCAAACCCCTGGCTCTCACAAGATGTGTACCTTGATTTATATATCCCACCATGAGGTGGGGTTGAAACAATACTAGGAAATGAAGCCCCAGGTCATAGATTCCATAAAAAACTCATGAAGATGTTATGAAATCCACTCCATAATCCAAATTTCATAAAATAATTGATATAATTGAAAATCTTTAGAGGTGGTTTTTAGAACACCCAAACCATTCGGGTTTGGGGAGAGCCTAGACAACTTCCCTTTCAAGCCTTGGACAAAGGCACAATCACAATGAAAAGTAAATTTTGGTCATATAATTTCCATATATGGGATTGGGCAAATCATACACACACTCTTTATTTTTCTCAAACAAACTAACAAGTAATAGATGATTTGCATAAAATAATACTTCAATAAATTTGAAATTTAGGCAAGTGTAAGTTTTAAGCACCAAATTTGAAATGTTGAGTGAAATTATTGGCCATTTATCCTTAGTTTTCAAATTTTTTGAAAAAATTCACAAAATAATCAAATAAATGATCTAATTTCCTTTTACATACCAAAGGGAAGGTTATAGATGACTATGATGATTATAGGTTATATATGATTATAAATGATCTAAGTTCCTTTTAAACACCATGAGCATATAATGGGGTAATAAGTACAATAATATCACGTGGAATAATTTTTTGGGGTTTATTTAAAAGTCTATTAACTCTTAAAAATAATTTAATTGATTTTTGAGGCCCAAAACTCAAATTTGACATATCCCACACTCAAGAAACACTAAACATGCCATATAAGGAGCAAATTTAGATTCTCATACCATACCTCACACTTTGCATGGGAGGTTGAGACATTAAATGTAATTTATAAGGTCATTAAATAAGGTCTTACCAATTTAATTAGGTAATTTAGTGATATGTTCTTTATGAATAATCATTAAGACCCCAAATAGGTCTTAAACCTCTTTAAACCCTGATAGTGACCGGTCATGGAGAAGAGACCTTAAATGCACATATAATACCATAATTTGATCCTAAAACCTATTGTATGTTATTTAATACTACAAGGAGTTTATAAAAGTTTATTTTTATGGCGATGTCACTTGTATAAATTGCTACAAATGCCCTATTTTTGCATGTTTTTGGTGTTTTATAGGTGTTTTAGGAAGAGGAGAGCTTTTGAATCATGGGATGAGGTCATTTGGGAGTTTCACTAGGAACTAAAATAGTTTTTTCAGGTATAATAAAATATTTTAATACCATTCAATGATTTTTTATGAGTTCAAGAAGATGCACTTGAATTTTGGGCCATTTAGAGCAAGCTAGGCATTGGAAACAAAGATTTTCAAGAAAACTATGAAAATGAATGATGGAATAGAAGGTAAAATGAGTTCCATAAGGAATTTAAAATATTTAATTATTTGTATGATATAATTTCAAGTTTAATTAATGGTTGTAATGTCCATTTTTCACCCCTGTCATACAAAGAAGGGCAGTTTTCAAGAAGCTAGTCAAGGTGTCAAGCTAATTTCTAACCACTACACCACTTGGAAGGTTAGATCTGATTTAGGAGTGGAAAACATGAAATTGGAGGTATTTTTAGAATATTTCATAGCTCTTTTGATTTTTTTCACTCTCATGGATAATTTTCACTCCTTATCTACTATGCCCCTCTCTCTCGCGTGCTTCACCATTCACTATATAAGTAACCACTTTTGGCTAAGTTTGTATAATCCACATTCAATATGGAGAAGCCCTAATGGTTTCAATAGCGATTTTTTCCTTTGAATTAAATATTTCAAATTTGTTTTGATTTCTAAATCTTTTTTTAAAAGTGTGTGAAGTAGTGCATGTTGAATGATAAGTGACAATCTTATATTCTTGTGTTCACCTTGTATAGATGGATTAAAAATATGGTTAGATAAATAATTAATCTTAAAATCCAATGAAAATGCATTAAAAACTAAAAATATAGTCCAAATTATTTAATGGGGTGTTAAAAATGATAACTAAAAGAAAATGAAAGAAAATAAACACAAGTTACCTTCCCAAGAGCTTTCCATCACACAAATACAACTCATAATATGATTTTCCCCTTGATTTAATGCTCAAGTATTCAATAATGGTGCAATTCCAAGCTCATCCACCATCTCAAAAACACCAACTAAGATAGGCTCATGATATGAAAATTAATGTTATGCCTATCAATGAAGTTATCCTTTTGAAAATAAAGCATTATCATACTACACTCAAATGGCTTGTAGAGAAAATCCTGCATTATAAGTTTACACAAATTAAGCTTCATCAAAGTGGTATTGGCCCTCCTATTTATAGATTTTACAAATTGATTAGGATAAAACATGACCATCCATCTTGAGATCAACATGTGTGGCCATGAATTAATCAAATTATGTAAATAATATCCATAAATATCCTCATAAATATTTGGGAGGAAGGGGTATTAAAGAGGCATAAGAATATGCAATCCTAATATTTATTGCATTTATGGACTATAGATGCGACTCCATAAATGATGTCATTTGATGATGTAATTAATAAGAATCAATTTCCAATAAAGAAATATTCAATATCTTCCATGGAATTATTACTTAAGCCCATAATTTGGTTTAATTTGCCTAAGTAATATTAATCAATTTTAGTGTAATTCTTTGGAAATTGGTGCACTTCATTAATCAAACTAGTTACAAAGTCATATTAATAAGTAAGAATTCCATTAGATAGGAATTATATGTTGATGTTAGTTATGTAAGGACCTTCATCCCATTTAGGATGTTGTCGACACAAAATAACACATGCATGTGTCATGTGCTTTTGAATTAGAAAAAAAGAGTGATCTAGATCACTAAAATGTGTTTTCATTATTTTGACTTGAAATGATTTGATCAAAGTTAATTATCATATAAAATACATTTCCTTATATAGGGATACATCAGCCTAAATCAACACTTGTATAATACAATCATGAAGCATTTAACATGTTTAAGTGATTTTGGCTCAAATTGTGGGGTTTCAAAATTTTTGAGTAATATTCACAATTTCAACACAAAGGTGTTAGAAATTAGATGTCTACATTTTGCCCCTATTTGAGAAGGTAGAGTGAGACATTCAAGGAAAATAATTTCCTTTCAAATAAAAGAGTTATTAAGAATAAATTGGAAGGAAATGACCAATGATGCCCCCTCAAGAGGACATAGAAGGATTAAAGAGAAGGATGGATTCTCGAAAAGAGAGAAGAAGTGAAATTGATCCATGGACTAGATTAAATTCAGATGAGATAATGCTTGCACATGTTGATTACATTGATGATCAAAATATGATTGTAATAAAATGGGCCCCAAGGATGAGGGGAATAGGAAGGATAAAATCCAAAAATATAAGCGACACACTTTGAACACACCCAAAGCTAGGGTACAAGCTGTGCACTTATGAAATGATCAATCCCAAGACAATTTACGCACTAAAATATTTCTAGAATGAAGGGAAAAGTTTATAGAGATTGAATTAGAATAAAAAAGAGAACGTGTCTCCAAAGAGAGTAAATAATAATGTGCTCCATTAGAGTGAATTTGATCTGTGATGAACAAATTTTCCCCAATAGGGCTGATTTTGATCAATGATAAATAATGGTTTGCCCCTATAGGGCTGATTTAGATTTGTGACTGGTTCAAATATTGTACCCTTGTAGGGTGAATTGGTAAGTAAAAGCTCAAGGATATAACATATTACATAGATTAAATATGATTGGGCATAAATGTAGATGTTATGGTCTAATTATTGAAATAACCATGAAAAAACTAGGCATATGAGGATGCACAAAGTGATGGAAGAGATGAAAAGAAGAATGAATATGGTGAAGCTGACTCTAGATACATCATATATCCAAGTGTTGCCTGCATGGTCTAAATAGACCTCAAGCCAATGTAGTTCACCCATAAGTTGGAGAGAATGGAGTTAGGAAGGAAGAAAACTAACTAGTGTTTGATTAGACTCATAATGTATGATAAAAGACACATGTATTACATAGACTCAGGTGCAAGATAAGCCATTGTTACCTAATTTCATTGGTGTTCTTGAGAGTTGATCATTAGAGCTGCATCGACATTGAGACTTGAGTCTAAAGTATGTAGTGCTTTCTGTAGAAAAATGAAATTAAAAATCATAAGTATGAGGAACTTATAATTGAATATAATGATAAGAACTACAAATACTAGATATATAACCATTTACATTTAAACAAAAAAAATAAAAAGAAAAAGAATTACATAAATTAACCCAACTTAAAATCAAGATATGAATAATCAACAATCAATTAAGAAAAAATAATTAAAAAAAAGAAGTAATAACAACTTAATAACATGAGATCAATATATGAGTAATAAATATCCATGTGGGGCATAAAGATGTACTTGCAAAAATAATATAAAAGAATAAGACTGAAGAAAACATAAAATATCAAGAAAGAACAAGAAGAAACAACCAAAGGAAATAAATAAAATAAATGAAGATAAAGGAAGAAATGAAGAGACAAAAAAACACAAATAAATATCAAATAAATACACACAAACAAAAACAATGTTAGTGTAGTTTTGAAAACAATTATTTAGGCACGTGTAGTAGAGGCATTACTTTCTACAATAGCATGACAAGGACAAGGACACAAATTTTCCCCCCAAGGGATAGGGAAATAACACATAAAAAATGGGGGAAAATGAAGAAAAGGAAAGGGGTGGCTGAAATGACTCTAGATGTATAAGATAAGTGGACACTACCGACATAGTTTCATAGATGCATGGTCCAACATGAACTCAGACCAAATTTAGTTCTCTTAGGAAATGTGATATAAGAAAAGTGATGTTAAATAAACATGATTCATTTTGTAAAATAAATAGGAAGATGGAAATGGTCTTTGGAAAATAGTAATCCAGTGGGACAAATGAGAATGGTCTTGTAAAATGGCAAGTACATGGCATAATTACTTGTAAAATGGTAAGAGCATGGAGATCAAAATATACATGAAATACAAGACATTGTTCTTTTTTTCTTCTTTTGTGGATCATTTTCTAAGGTTTTTGGTGTTTTTTGGGATAAAATATGTACAAAGGGGAATTAATTAATCAAGGAGATACTCATCTAAGAGTAGGAATTCTAATAATAACTAAGTTGGTCCTAATGACACATGCTTATAAATTAGTGACAGTGAGGTCCTGAAAAGGAAACAATGCCTACCAACTAGTAGAAAAATAATAGAATAATACACAACATGAGATAAACCTAAATAACCATCTAGTAGGGAAAGATCATGAACAAAAGATGCATCCATATTCACTTGTCAGTAAAAGAAGCTACAAAAGACCATTCTTGCTGAATTGCTTTGTAGAATTGCATTAAATATGTTCATAATGCCTATTAGTCATAGTCAACATCATAATTAGTCAAGGGATAAAAGTGTTTAGGTTACAATGGCCTAAGACATGAAAAGAATATGGTTATCAAAGAAGATAGTCTAGAATGAATAGGATCCAAAAGAGGATGGTATAATGTGGGATAAAATGTGTTCAAAGTGCCATCAGTCGAAAACATTTCACTATCTAAAGTCATGAAAATAAGATGGCTCTCAAAATAATGATCCAGGGTAGGTTAAAATGAATATGATCCATGAGATGATGATCTAAGATATAATGGTAGGATAAAATAATTTAGCACAATTTTCCCCAAAGTAAGAGGTCTACAATGTTCATGGGCTCTAGAATTTCTTCTCCACTTAGATTAGCCAGTCTATATGCCCATGATCCATAGTTTATCATGATAACATATGGTCCTAACCAATTAGGTTGTCCAAGTGTTGGCAATCTCAAAATTGGTAGGTTTGTTAATTACATATTGAACTTCACAAATGCTAAATGATATTATTTATCCCATTAAAACATGACACATTTCTTCAAGATATGTGTAAATGGGTGGTACTTATCTTCTAATTGAGAAATGAACTTGTGGATGGACTGGATCTTTCCTTTTAGGATTTTGACCTATTTTAGATTTGAAGGTGAAGGCATTTAACATTGGCCTTAACCTTAGTAGTTTTGACTTTGATCCCTCTTTGTGATACAATAAACCCTAGATATTTCCATAAAGTGACACCTAAGACACACTTATTAAGATTCAAGTAGATTTTATATTCATGAAGCCTCTCAAAGAATCTTAGTAGAACGTCATGATGTCCAACACATGTTCTTAATTTTTATAGTATGTCATCAACATAGTCCTCAATAATATCTTGCATCATGTCACAGAAGATGATAGTCATGGCATGATGATATGTGATTTTAACATTATTCAATCCAAATTGCATGAATTGGTAACAAAATGTTCCCCATGGAGTGATGAATACAATATTGTGTTGATCTTCTTGGGATATCTTGATCTAATTGTATCTAAAAAATCCATCCATGAGTGACATCATCTTGTACCCAATAATAGAATTGATAATCATGTTGATGTTGGGTAGAGGAAAATCATATTTAGGGCATGTTTTGTTGATGTCTCTAAAATCTATATAAAGATGTATACCCTATGGCTTCTTACTAATTGGAACTATGGTTGATATCCATTTGAAATAGTCCAATAGTCTATTGAATCCTACTCTTAATAATTTCTTCAATTCAAATATTACCAATATACATCGATGCATCTTTCTCAATTTATATTTAATTGGTTTGGCATCTAGATGAACAACAAGGTGATGCACTACCAAGTGAGGGTCTAAGCTTGGCATGTCTAAATATGCCCATGCAAAAATATTAATAAAATTCATCAAAATGGAAAAAATGTGTTCATATTCTACTTTAGTAAGGGAAGCTCTAAGATAAACAACTTTGGGATCATCATATGTTCCTAGGTTCACTTCAATAGTGTTTTCTACAAGAAGTGTAGATCCATACTCAAGAATAATAGGAAATATGTGATCATGATCATCTTGTTATGCTATAAATTCTTGTTATTCCTCCCAAAGATCTAGAGAATGTGAGGAATATGAATCCACCATCTCAGATAATGGCCAAGTAGAAAAAATATTTGGAAACTAAAGAGCAAGATGCTCAAAAATTTATTATTGTTCTGAAGAGATGCTTGTATTGGCTATAGAGATAAAACTTGATGGACCTTGAGTGTCCTTTGGGGAAGAGTAAACTTTCCCATCCAAGATCACCTCAAATAGGTTTTCACTCAAGGGTTTGTCTTTATCTTTTATTTTTCCTTGATTAATGAATAACTGAAAGAGGTTTTCACCTAAAGATCTTGATGTTTTATATTTGTTATGACCAAGAAAGTTTGCCTACTCTCCAAAGTAGGTGAAAGGATCAAATGAAAAATAAAATCCTTGATTGTGATTGCCAATGGGTAATCCATATCTTAGGCCCATGTATTCTTCAATTAATTATTCGTTATGAAACTCATCATGGTGTACAACCAAAATTTTACAGTTCCAATCAATGATTTTAGGATGACAAAGGCATAGATAATAACAGGGTGTTAATATCATATTGTCATTTTGATCAAATAAATTTGAGTCATCAAGAACATCAAAAAGGGTATAATGGGATGCTACATCACTATTAAGAGTCTCATCGCTGATTGATTTACAAGAATTACTATCAAAAGTCATGAGGTCACCCCCAGGTGGTATAAATCTGAGATCGTGATTCAAATTAGGTACTCTATCTAATAAAGGTTCTAGGATTGTTTGGGGTTGTGGGTCAAGGCCTTTTCTTATATAATCAAAATTGTCCATGATCTGATTATGAACAAGATATTTTAGATTATGAAAACAATCAATAATGTCATTATAATATAACCATTCTCCTTTACTGAAATCCTCTTGATCCTATTTTGATGAAGTAGCTGGTACAAATACCATAGGTGCTTTACATTATTCTTTATTCTATTTCCAAACTAGGTTTTCTGTTAGGGATTTTGGAAGGTTTGGGTTTACCAAATGTTTTGGGAGACTTCAAAAACTTAGTCACATGGAAGGAATCCTTAACAAAGTACATGGAAATACCCACCTCTTCTATAACAACCTATTTAAAAAGAGTTTCAACAAATGGACTAGCCAAAGTGGAAGCAAGGTCATTAGGGTTGATATAATTGGATGGTAGTGGATGTGAAACTATTTCCTTGTTCTTCTTTGCACTAAATTAGAAATCAAGATAATATTTGTAATTGTGGAACTTAGTCTCTATATGTTTGTATTACTAATAATATTGTAGATCGATAGGAATAGTAACCTCGATCCCATCATGGGGAAACTTAAGGTACTAATGCAAGGTGGATAGAAAAACCTATACTTCATGGGTCTAAGGATGACCAAGAAGTATGTTATAAGGTAACTCAATGTTCATAATATGTAATAATGTGTGGTGGGAAACAAACCCAATAACGATGGACAAATAAATGGTACCAAAAGACTCCCTCTCAGCATTATCATAAGACTTTATGTTGATCATCTATGGGTAAATGTCCACAGTGTAGCCCAATCTCTATACCAATTTGAAGGACACTATATTCAGCCCTAAACCATTATCTATAATAACCCACTTGATCTTATGGTTTTAAATGATGACCTCAATATATAGTGGGTTGTTATCATTCAGACCTAGGGTGTACATACCTTTGTGATCAAATGTGAATTGTCAAAATTAAGAAAAGTGTCCAACTAGTGTTTTAAACTATTTAGGATTAATATCTTTGGGAATAACTAATTTTTGTAAAAGGTTGTTTAAGATAGTTCTATGTATTTTAGATGTATACAAGAGATTCCAAATGGAAATATACATAGGTGTTTTATTTGGTTATTTTGATAGACTATATGTCTTTTTAATAATAAGATGAGATGATTTGGCCTTGGCTGGAATAATGTTTGGATTTGGATCTATAGGCATAATGTTCACATTGGGTTAAGTAGAAGAGGAGTAAATGGGACCTAAAGGTAACTAGCCAACGTCTAGTTGTGATTACAAAATATAGAGGTGATAAGGAGCCATTATAATTATAAGAAGAATTTGAAAGGCCTTGAAGGGTGATTTGTGGTCATATAGTTGTATTGGAGTAATTTTGAGCTGATGAGGAGATATTATTATTAGAGGAAGGATGGGGTCCATAAATATCTTTAGGAACAACTAATTTTTGTAGAAGGTTGTTTAAGATAGTTCTATGTATTTTAGATGTATACAAGAGATTCAAAATGGAAATATACATAGGTGTTTTATTTGATTATTTTGATAGACTATATGTATTTTTAATAATAAGATGAGATGATTTGGCCTTGGCTGGAATAGTGTTTGGCTTTGGATCTATAGGCATAATTTTCACATTGGGTTAAGTAGAAGAAGAGGCAATGGGACCTAAAGGTAACTAGCCAACGTCTAGTTGTGATTACAAAATATAGAGGTGATAAGGAGCCATTATAGTTATAAGAAAAAGTTGAAGGGCCTTGAAGAGTGATTTGTGGTCATATAGTTGTATTGGAGTAATTTTGAGTTGATGAGGAGATATTATTATTAGAGGAAGGATGGGGTCCATAAATAATAACTAATGAAAATGGAGTCACAATAGAATTGAATAAACTTGACACAAAATTACTATAGGGAGAGGGTGTTAAACCTATAATAATGGGTCTATTAATACAAAGAGTATAGGATGGTTCATGGGATTTGACATTAACATTGACAAAGTGGATGGCCAAAATGCATCCCATGGTTTTGTTATAGTCATAAGGCATGTTATTGTAACCTAGGTTGTTAGCATGGGTATTATATGTTGAGGTGTTGTCAATGATGTCTCTAAGTTGTCTAATAATATCCATGATGTATCCAGGACTGTTCATGAGATGTCAAGGTTTCTAGCTAGTCAATGACAAAGTGTGATTTAGTAGTCATTTATGGACCTTTAGTGTTTGGTTGGATAAGTAGGCTGATTGGTGTTGTTAATGATGTGATCATATTGTAGAGGCACTATGGGGTGTCAATATTACTTTAAGTGCTTGTGAAAGTGAAAGGTTTCCATTTGGTTCATCCTTGTCATCATCTAGGCCTAGTTGGTCTTTTGGTAAATCAAGCTAAGTGATCAGATTGATGACATCAAAATTTGCATGTGTGAAGTTGTTAGAATAAAATGGTCACATGGGTTTTTTGAGGTTTGTGCCTAGATTATGTTTTTCAAATTTAAGGTCTTGAAATGGTGTCTAGAACATGCTATGGTATTTCAAAGTTGGTCTCCTAGGCATATTTATCTATTTTCCATAGCCAAATTTGCATTAAAAAGTGATTGTTGGAATTCAAATATTTGAATTTAAAAACGAAAACTAGTCCTCATTATTTTGGCTATAACATTTGATGTTGGATGAATTTGATAGTGGTATAAAAAGAAAAGTGGTAGATAGTTTCAAGTTCCATCCATAAAAATTAATTAGGAGGTTTCACTATCTATAAAATTTCAATTATTGAGCTTCAAATTTGATTGAGGTTTTGACTTTCTTCTATTAAGAACCCAAGAATGATGTTTGAGTTTGTTTTGATGGTATTTGGATGTTTCTTGATGAATTAGATTTTGGATAGTGATGTAGATTCATTGACGATGATTTGTATGGATTTTGGAGGTTTTAATAATTGATATTCTTGGTGAACCATTACTTTAAATTTGACTTTGTATTCTTTCATGGTGTTTTCATCTATAAGGCCAATGTTTGATATATTTTGCATATGAAGAGGGGTATAGTGGAGGATGTTATCACTTAAAGGTGTTATATGGATCATGTAGTGTGGAATTATGTGTTTATAAGTGGTCTTGTGTTCATATGTTGCTTGGTGGAGTGTCAAAGAGGTGAATAGGTCTCCATGGGACCTAAAAGGTCACTTATGACTATTTGAAAGAAGGTATTTCCTAAAGGTGACCTATGTAGGTTGGTGTTGATATTTTTCTTGCGTGGATAGATGCCTTAAAATTTAAGTAATGTTTTGTGATTGACCAAGATGATTGTGATGATGAATATTGTATAAGGACTTAAATAAAATAAGAAGGGTTAAATGATTATGTGAGGTGAGTGAAAGAAAGGTGAAGTGTGAGTGTGCTTGGTGGGTGAATTATGAAGAAGGTCAGTATCAAGGATGTTTGTATGACCTAGTGGTCATGTTTCTAATATTGTGATTGAGATTTTTTAGGTTTGAATGTTGAGGATGAGTGAAGAAGTGTAGGGTAATACAAAAGGTAGTTTTGGATGCTTTGCTTGTGTGTGAAGACTTGAGAGAATGTGAAGGGTTGAAGAGATGTGTTATTCCTTATTTCTTGATTAGATTAGAAGGTAATCAGATTTATGGAGGTGTTATTATCATAAGCTATTGTGTAGGTGCTCAACATCTAGGGTAAGTTGGTGCTTGCCCATCCTTATGGGTTGGTTATCCCTATGAAGTGGGTGCTTCACTAAAGTCTCATGTTTGTGATAATATTATAGGATAATTAGTCCATGTGTTTGTAGGCTTAAGAGTGGGTTTTATCCTGAATGGGGGTTTCACACACAATTTATGTGTTTTATGCTTGATATTTCACTATCTTCCTTATTTTTTATAATGAATAATTTGTATGCTTCATGAATTAATGTTTTGAATGGTTAAGAATTGAAAGAATTAGAATTGAATTTGGAGTATCTTACATCACTGATTCACCCACCTCTTAGTTATTTTACATTAAATAATTATTATCAGATCCAAGTCCTTTGAAGAAGGTCTAACAATCTCAAGGAAAAGATCCTAGGTACTTAAATATGGCTAGTCATAAAGCTAGAATGATTCATTCAAGCAAGAAAAAATCTAGCAGGTCTAAAAGTGATAATAAGTGTAGTGATCATATAAAAACTAAAGATTTAGATAAAAAAGAGGATGAATTAAAAATCATGGAAGAGTTGGTGCTCCAAAGAAAAGAGAATATGATGTTAAGGACTTTGGTCAAAAGCCAATAGGAACTAATCAATAGTATCAAATAAAAACTAAGTTTCAAAGTCATTGAACATGAAAAGTTTATTGAAGAAGTAAAGATTTAGATTAATATCACTCTTATAGATTTCAAGGTCAAGGAGGATGAGTGTACTAAGATTATAAGGGAGATGGAGTCATTAAGAAAAAAATTGGATGAGATATCTTAAAAAAAACTCGAAGAGAGTTGCGAGCCATCAAGAAGATTTGGTACAAAAAAATTCATACTTGTGCAAAAATTAAAATTATAAAGATAAAGGTAACCATAATCAAGTCAAGAATAACATATCTCCCTCAAGAGTGATTCAAGGAAGAAGTACTCCATTCAATAATCAGGAAACAAGGTATGTGAATGATTTCAAGATTTATTTCTTTTCATGTAATCAATATGGGCATAGGGAAATGGAATGTGGATATCAATATTCATGGAGAAACATGAAGACTTTTATGTTATATCTACAATAAGGAATAACATTTTGCAAGGGTATGCAAGGAGAAAACCTAAGGATGGTTAGTGAAGTAAAAAATCCATCTATGAAATGGGTCAAGAAGGCAAACCTTAAGGTTCAAGATAAGAAAACCAAAGAAGGCATGTCTATGTTTTCTAAAAGTGTCATTTATAATGAATAATTTAAGTATATGAATAGTAAAATAGCAAGAGTTATGAACAAGATCACTATGATAAAAAGGAGTGCCATAAATACCAAGGTTGAGGATGAAGTGACTAAGGATCAAAGTGAAGAATCACATACAAAGGTAACATGTAGACATCTAGGTTAAGGATTAAACAATATTAATTATCTTGAAAATATATAAGGACATTCTGTGGCTCAAATGGAGCTAGGGATATAGATAATTATGACTAGCATAAGCCTAGAAAAACTAGACAGTTATAACATGTAATATATAAGTAATGAAGGATTTCACAATTTTCTAAAGGTGAGTTGTTTAGTCACTTTGATCACTCAAGGTGTTTGATATAAGGGTTTTAAAATGACCTCAAGGTCATGAGACACCTGTAGGTTCTCTATTCAGGGTCAATTTGATCCTTGGTATGTTAAACAGGTCAAATTCTTGAATAACAATGATATAAGGGTTTAGTGTCCTCATACGCTAATATGATCATTTATGGTATTAATAACTCAATTATGACATATGGAAATATGTGATCATTAGATGAAGGTTACGCAATATTAACTTAAATGGTTATTATGCCTATAAATAATGTTTGAGTACAAGGTATTGTCCAATAATCTAGATCATAAAAGTGTGTGAAAGAATTGATGATTGGTCCTTAAGACTGATATCTACCTGATAAGATTTGTTGTCCATGTTATTATAAGAATGATTTGATATGTTGTATATGCCCTAAGGGTGTTCATGAAGTTTGATATTAATCATTGTCCTATATCATCATAAGGTTAATGTGATATTGAAAAGGAGTCTATAGAAGTATCCATGAAGGAATGTTGTTTATATCATGAATAAGGTCTCAGAGTTCTATAGATGATGTTTTCATGTAGCATGTTAAGATGCTAGTGATTTGTATGAGTAATATTGCAGTAGTGTTCTTTAAATTTTCTTTGAGAAGATATCATGTTTACTTAATGCAAATATAAACTCATAAGATCTTGGAGGAACATGTTGATATATTGAAATCCACCAATATATTCTGTGATATGATTTTGACAAAAAGTTTTGAGTCTATATTAAGACAAGGATTTGAGTTGTTTTCACGGGTTGATTTTATGTCTATACCTTGTATATGACAAGGTTACATGAGAGGTATAATGATATAATAATCTCTGAATGTTTGAAAACAAGTTGGTTTGCTCTGATTTAAAGATCATTATGAAGATAGGTTATGACAAAAGGACTATTTTAGTATAATTTATACTCATATACCTATATGACTATGTTTCATAAGTGATTTGAAGAAGTTATAAGCCATGATGGATTGTGGAGGATAAAGGTCAATTGTTTTATTTCTATAATATCCATATGATAAGTTAGCCATGCATGTTTTAGATGTTCAAGTTGACCTAATAAAGATATGAGATCTAGTTTCCATGAGGGTGTTGACTGTGTAGTGATAGTGAGCTTAGTATAAAAGACCAAAATGTGACATATGACTATGGTTGATAAATAAATATAGGTATTATTAAGAGTTCTAAGTCTCATATATATGCATTGAGAGTCACTAGAAGTGTTCATATCTAAGTTGAGAGTCAAAGTTTGTTGACAGGGTTTTAGATTGCATTGGTAGACTAAAGTGAGCATATTTTAAGTGTGTTTTGGAGGTGATTTTCCTTGTGTTGTTATTTACAAATGACATGATGAGGTTGATAAATTATTAGAGCATCTTACTAAGTGGTTGGGTGATCTTAGTTGAGGTGATAAGACATGTTTCTATCTCAGTTTGTCAAGACATTTTTTTGAGTGTACTGATAACTCTAAATAATATTTTAGGCAGATATGTTCTTGAGGCCTTGTGGCCTAAATTTTAAAGTATAATGGACATGTAGAGAGTTTTTGTGCTTATGTTTTAAGGCTTAAAGTTGTTTCTACGAATCAATTTTTCATAGTGTAAGTGCTTTGTAAGTGTTTTTAGAAGTTCTATAGATGAGTATCTATTGTAGCTTCCTAAGAAGCTTGTAAACCTAATGAATATTGTTGTAGTTTTTCTTGAAGGTAGTATCATGAGTTGTAATGGTCTATTGATGTAATGTTTACCTCATAAGGAAATAGATAGGTGTGATGTCATTTTGTAGATGTTATAAGAATGTTCAATGATTTGAAGGTGACTACATTCTGAGATGTTCATTTCAAGGTTTTTATTGTGAGTATGCTAAGTTGTTCATTAAATTATTTTGAAATGTAAAGTTAATTGTTTGAGGGGCAGAAAATATTTCATGAGCCTACTCTAAATTTTGTGGTGAAATGTGTAATCTATGAGTATTTAGGGACTTTGGTTTTAAAGGTGGTTTCTTATCCTTTTTTTGATGCTTGGATTAGTTTGTCAAATGTTGAAGAATTAAGGAAAAGTTTATATGGAGTATGAATAGTATGTGAACAAGTGTATTCCAAGTGGTTTCATGTGATAGTTTGGTCTAAGGAGTCATTTATGTCCATTTGTTGAGTTTGACCATTTTACTCAGTGCTCACTACCTAGTGAGTGTCAATCTTGCAAAATTAATGACTTTGGGGTATTTAAAGATAAGAGAGAGATGAGAATAGTTGAGTTAGTGTTTTAAAAGTGTATGAGGTGGATTTAAGGTGGGATAAGATTACCATGATCCTTTTGTGTTGTTTTGGCATAGTGACTCATGTGTATGCATGCTTTGCAGGTAGGGTATGAAGCTTTCTAGGTGTCAATTCATGATTGGAAAGTATTCGAGATGGCTTTGTGGAATAAAAAGGTGTGTTAACATTGTTATAGTTTGATCTAGGTGGTTTAAAACTTTTAAGGTATTTTGAAGTCAAATTGAAGATTTTTATTTGCTCTTGGGTCTCCTAGTTATTACTTAAGGGTATGTAGGTCAAAAACCTAGCTGAAGGAAGTATGGGGTACCAAATGATTCTTAAATAAAAAATTAGTATAGATGTGTTTATTGATGACCTATATGTGTGAGACAAGTTTTAGAGGCTGGAGTTGATCAAAAGATGGTGAGTTGAACATGTTTCTCTTTGACGACCTAGTGTATTATCCCATGGTGGTTAATTAAATTCCCAAAGAAGTTGATGTATGAGGATTATTAATAGGTTGAAATTACCAAAAGGGTAATAAAAAAGTGTTTCACTGTCATTTATAAGTGTATGTTTTGTCTTACAATTGAGGATTTGTGCAAACAAAGGGCTAATTAACAAGTTAGTTTGTGAAGAAAATATGAAGAAGATGAAGATTTGGATGATGACACTTATCATGATTGAGGTTAAATATGAGTGTATTTCATATATGTAATTTTAAGTCATGAATGTGCATACATAGGAAGTTATGGGTGTTACAAGGTTCAAGTAAGGCTACTAGGCCTCTAGGGAAGGATAGTATGAAGAAAAGTGACTCTTGGTCATTTTATCCAAAATACATAGGTACAATTATCCCTAAATATGTTTATTAGTTGGATTTATACATCATATATGTTTTATAAAGAGTTTAGATGTCCACTCTTTATTCTGTTGGTGGCTTGTGAGAGAAAATTTGAAGGAAACTATGGAATTTATTCATGGTTGGAAATGTTTTGAGGAGCTTAAGGGGTGAAAAATATTAGGTGAATTATAGGGAGTCAATCTTAGTGTTATCAAGGTGTTATCACTCTCATTTTATTCATATTTTTCATTGCTTTTTCATATCGTAGTTGATGGTCTAAGCAGAGTATTGTTAGTAAGCAAGCTTGAGGTGTTCAAGATAAGGATTTGTATATAAAATGATATGGGGAGTTTATAACATATTTAAAAGGATATCCATTCATGATTTTTTACTTGAAAACATTTACAGGTCCTCAGGTTCAGTAGGTAATCCCTCTTTTTCATTGTGTTAAAGGGGGAGAAAGTGTTTGTACAAGGAGAAAGAGTATGTGCATAACTTTGTGTTGGTGTTAACATCAATAACAAAGGGGGATTTGTTTAAGAGTTGTCATTGATGTATATAATATATCCAAGAATTTACATGAGGTGGAAAAGAGTGTTCATGAGATGTCAAGGTTTCTATCTAGTCAATGATAAAGTGTGCTTCAGTAGTCATGCATGGACCTTTAGTGTTTATTTGGATAGGTAGGTTTATGGGTGTTTTTAATGATGTGATCATATTTAAAAGGACATATGGGGTACTAATAGTTATTGGAGTTATTTTTTAAGTGAAACATTTCCATTTGGTTTACACTTTTGGTCATCTAGGCCTAGTTGGTCTTTTGGCAAATTAGGGTGTGTGAGCAAATTAATAACATCAATATTTGCATGTGTGAAGGTGTCATAATAAAATGGTCACATGGGTTTGTTGAGGTTTATGAGTAGATCATGTATTTTAAATTTAAGGTCTTAAAATTGTGTCTATAAAACTTTATGGTAGTTTGAAGTTGGTCTCCCAAACATATTTCTTTATTTTTCAAATATTTGAATTTACAAAGGAAAACTAGTCCTCATTATTTTGGTTATAGCATTTGATGTTGAATGAATTTGATGGTAGTATAAAAATAAAAGTGGTGTATAATTTCAAGGGACATCCCAAAAAATTTATTAGGATGTTTTCCTATTCGTACAATTGTAGTTATTGAGATTCAAAGTTGACTAAGGGTTTGAATTTCTTCTGTTAAGAACTTGAGAAGGATGTTTGAGTTTGTTTTGATGGTATTTGGATGTTTATTGGTGAATTATATTTTTTATATTAATGTATAATCCTTGATGATTATATGTGTGTATTTTTGAGGTTTGACCAATCCATATTCTTGGTGAACCATTGCTTCAAAGTTGACTTTATATTTGTTCATGGTGTTTTCATGTATGATGCCAATGTTTGATCTATTTTGCATATGTAGAGGGATATAGTGATGGATTTTATCACTTAAATGTGTCTTAGGGGTAATTTAAGAGTGGACCTATGTGTTTATAAGTGGCTTTCTATTCATATGTTTCTTGGCGGAGTGTCAAATAGGTGAATAGGTCTCCAGGGGACCTAAAAGGGCACTTATGCCTATTTGAAATAAGGTATTGCTTAAAGGTGACCTATGTAGGTTGGTTATGATATTTTTCTTCGGTAGATATATTCCTTAAAATTTAAGTAATGTCCCATGACTGAGAAATATGATTGTGATGATGAATATTGTATAATGACCTAAATCAAAGAAGAAGTGCTAAAGGCTTGTGTGAGGTGAGTGAAAGAAAGGTGAAGTGTGAATGTGCTTGGTGGGTGTATTATGAAACAAATAAGTATGAGGGATGTGTGTATGGAATAGTGGTCATTCCTATAATGTTGTGATTGAGTTTTTATAGGTTTGAAGGTTGAAGATTAGCAAATAAGTGTATGGTAATCGAAAAGGAAGTTTTGCATACTTTGCTTGTGTGTGAAGACTTAAGAGAATGTGAAGGGTTGAAGAGAGGTGTTGTTGCTTGTTTTACATAATATTTGAGGTAAATTAGAGTTATGGAGGTCTTATTATCAAAATGTATTGTGTTGGTGAGCAATATCTAGGGAAAGTTGGTGTTTGTCTATCCTTAGGTGTTGGTGCTCCTTTTGAAGTGGGTGCTTCACTAAAGTATCATGTTTGTGATCATCTTATATGATAAATACTCCATGTGTTTGTAGTATTGAGATTGTATTTTATCCCCCATGAGGGTTTCCCATATAATTCATATGTTGTGTGCTTGATCTTGCATTATATTCCTTATTCTTTGTAATGAATAGTTTGTATGGTTCATGAATGAATGTGTTGAATGGTTAATGATTGGAATTGAAGTTAGATTATCTTACATCACTGATTCACCCCCCTCTCAATGATTTTACTTATAAAATTATGATCCTAATTATGATCATGCTGATTATAATTTTGACCCTGATTTTGGTTCTGCTTCTACTACTAATTCTGTCTTTGGTTTTGATTGTTCCTTTGTGGTTGTTGATTATGTTGAGGAAATGTATTTTGGTAGATTATCATATCTTGATTAGTGTCCTATGAGGGAATCTTGATCTCAAATTAATCACTCTCAATCAAATCTTCAATAAGGTGTCACAATTAGATGTAGCAATAAACACCATGACCAATAACATGATGGAAGTCACACCATTCATTTTCCTTATACCAATAAGGTTTTGGTTGATATGTAGGAAATGGCTTTGGTACATGTCATACAATTAGGTTAGCTTCTATGAGATTTTAAAACACTATCTCAACAGGCTCTCAAATTTTACTAAAGACTCTAAATTAATTCTAGAATGTCCTTTGTGGAGGTTGTCTTTGCATATTAGATGGTGGATTAGTTAGAACTAATTACACATTTGGAGCCGATGAGGCATACACTATTTGTATTTGTCTTAATTTAGTTACTCCATTCCCTACCACATTCTTATTCTTGTTAAAACCCTTAGGTTTTTGTTGCACAACCATTTGGACTAGTGATTGGATTTTATTTGATGTTTAACCCTACACAAAAATCTTGACAAGGCTTTTGTCAATAATCAACTTCTCAATATGTACACCCTTGTATATAATATCTTCAAATGCATTTGCATAGTCAAGTCATAGATTATGCATAAACTTAGGGTGTAATTTTTGTATAAATATGTCTGCCAACTACTTTTCTAGAAAATTATGTTTAAAATGACTAACTAGTGTTCTTCACCTCTGTAGATATGCTGGAAAGCTTTCTCCATCATGTTATTTGGATTCACACAAGTCAACAATGATCAATTCATGCTCAATGTTGTATGAGATATAGTTGATGAAATTTTTAGATAATTCATTCCAATCCACAAGTGATCCTTTAGGTAAATTAATTAGCCAATATAGAGCTTGTCCCACTAAACTTTATGGAAATAAATAAAGAAAATAAATGATAGTATACACGACATCTTGGCATAACAAAAATAATGCCTGAATGTGTTCATGAGGGTCACCCTTTCCTTTGTATTTTTCAAATTTAGGTGTCTCAAAATGAGACAAAAAAGTGGACTTGGAGAATACTCAAATCAAATGGACATGGACATATCCCATAAAATTTGTACTTCTTGATTATGTTTCCTATATCTAATCATGACACAATCTCCTTCATAGAATTCCACTCTTACATGTTTAGTGCATTCATGGGTGGAACACAATTCTATTGGGGTGATATGTTCCCCTACTGCTAGGTTGGTATGTGCCCTTGTTGCATGGATTTGTTAGGGATATACAACTTTCAATCCACAAGTTTATTTTGGTTCGCTCCTTGAGTCAAATAAGTGAGCCATTGATTCCTTAGAATCTGCTACCTTGAACTATATGTGTTCTAGTAATTTTGGGGAGTCTATTGTCTATTTTCCAAAGTATGTGTTGGTTGGATAAATTAGCCAAATTATTTTGTACTATTTTTTAAATGAGTAATTAATGTTTTAGTATTTGGTTTTGTAAAAGAACAAGAGTTTCTTGATGATTGAAAAAATTATGCTTTATGTCTAGAAAAGCATGTCTTGAAACCTCTTGGGATTTAGGTTGCTCGATTGATAAATCTTGATCCATCATTGTTATGTTCTCAAATAAAGTTTACATTGGTTCAAACACATTCCCTTTTCCCTTGGAAGTATCAATGTGGATTGAAGTTTTAATTAAAGATTCTGTCAAGTCCACAATAAGTTGGTCTACATATCATTGACATATCTTTTTGATCTTCGTGACATGATATTGATCAGTCGGTTTCCACTCTATAAGTATTTCCTTTCATTTTTAGAAAAATGTATGTTTATTTGTGTAATGTTTGTGAAAGATTGTTATCACTATTGATCTCATTCTATAAACAAGGTATGTAATTGTTTCATAGGAAACTCTAAGGGTAGTCTAGCACCTGATTCAATCAACCTTAGGAATGCTTCATCCTTATCCTCTTGGAGTTTATATTATATATAGTCTTCCTCAGATCCTTGTTGGAACACAACTATCTATTGAGAGGGGAGGTGAGTTAGTAGATTTACTAAAATTAGTACTTTAATACTTTTAATGCATAATAAAACATATATGCAGAGATCACACACATAAAAAAAACATAACACTAGATATACCGTGGAAAACCTAATATGGAAAAACCACCATGAGAATAGCTACTAAAATATACTATTCTAATCCAACCTCACAATCAAGAACATCACTAGTTACAATTTTTAAGGGCACCAACCCTAAGGAGACACCAATCCCCTGATTTTAGAGTACTAACTCTAAGGAAATACCCACTCATTAACTGAGCACCAAATTATCTTATCTAATGACACCCACCAATCAGATCTATATGGAGCTGCAAATCCAAATTATAATAATGGTTCATAGATGAATCCAATTCAATTTTTTATTACATGTTCAGTCTATAATTTCTCATGCTCTACACTTCTCTCTTATTCTCTTCTCTTCTCTTATCTACCCCTCTATCTTTGTGCCTCTTTACTTCTGTATTCAACATAATTCAATAATACCAGTATCATTTACTGTATCCTAGATCTCTCTCACACACACACACACGCACATGCGCACGCGCGCGCGCGCGCACACACACACACACACACACACACACACACACACACACACACACACACACACACATGTACACACGGACACACACGCACACACACACAAGGATTTGATCTAGTATTTTCTTCTTCTCTATGTTCATTTAAGTTTGAACAAAGAGAAGAAGAAAATACTAGATCAAATGCTTATATATATATATATATATATATATATAGGCATTTGATCTAGTATTTTCTTCTTCTCTATGTTCACACTTAGATTGTAACACATCACGCTATTGAAAGTTTCCCATGTCTTGAACTCATGCTCCATCATCATGATTCTTGGTATTTTACTATATTTAACAAATATCAAACTCTAGTTTCGATGCACATGCCTTGTTACACAAATTTGATTGATCATAGTAATGAATTTCATTGTATGTGTCATAATTTATAGCTTAACTACATGTTCCTATATGTTTCATGGCTTGACCACATGCCATGATCTAATGATCCTCATTCTAATTACTCAACTTTACAATGCGTTTGTTGGATCAAGTTCTAATAGGTTCATAATCTTTATTATATTTTTGTATGCTTCCTAACTTTAAAATTTCATCTTTAAAATGAATTCATTAGATCTTTTTATCTAAGATATGATGTTCCATTAGATCTTCAAATATGCATGATCTTCACTTCTATCTTTCGTTAAACATCAAACACTTGGTCTAATCTCATTACTTCCTAAGACTTTATAATACTTGCACTCCATCAATCTTGTCAAACTAACTCAATCTTAAATTTTATTCTATCTCATTAAACATTGAGAACTTTATCCCATTGTGTCTACTCACTCTATTAAATCTTTATTGCATGATCAACCACTCAACGTTTGATCTTATGACAAGCTCAAACTTTATCTCTAATGATCTCTCATGAATGTGACATTTGACATCCTCACATGCCTTTTGCACCTTTTTTATTAGTTCCCTCTATTGTGACACTTGGAACTAGCTCATTACTTCTACATATTGTCAATCCCTAGACTTGTGACACTTGGCACTCATGCAATAAATCAGAGCTACCTTTGATAAATTGACTTTCCTCCACTTCATTAGATCTTCAACATATGATTAAGCACTAACCGTTAGATCTTATGATAATTTTGATATTTATCTCTCCTTAACATTAAAATTTAACCACTTGTCCTCATGTTGGAGAAAATTCACTCCATCAATCTCTTCAAGATTTTCTTGAACTTTACCTTGTGTAAATTTGATTATGGGAACCATCTAGAAATACCTGGAAGACTATCTTTGCACATATATATATTTTGCCTTGCTTAAACACATTATAAAATTTGGACCATAAGTTATCCTTTAAAAGAGGAATCCAACCATGTATTAAGTAGATATTGAAACCTTTACACATGTGAGACATAAAACCATTAATCTGCTCACTTCGATTAATCTACCACAGAGCCAACTATGCATAGAAGTTCCTAGAAGGCCAACATTGGTCTTGCATAAATTTTGTTGTGCTTATCCACATGAGATAAAATTTAGTGAAAAATATCCTCTCATAGAGAGGATTCCATCCATATATCCATTTTCTCTTGAAACCTTCATATGTGAAAGATATGACATCATCAAAATGCATACTTAGATTTTCATGTAACATGTAAATTTGGCTTAGTGTGGGAAAACACTATCAAAATGCTTGGGATCCCAATTTTGCTCATGCATAACTTTTGTTGTGTTACATCACATGACTTTATATTTAGTGTAAAGAAAATAGGCACAAAAATGAATAAACCCATATGATGATTTTGTCTTGGTATCTCTATGTGTGCAAATTCTGACATCATAGACATGTTTAAGTAGATAACTTAGTGAATTATGTCTAAGTAGACAACTTTGAATCTTCATATCTTCGATCTTACTTCATCTCATGACTTCAAATATGGCATATAAAAACTAGGGACTAATGTGATCATAACCATATGACCAACTCTCCCAGACTCATCCACATGTGGAAATGGTGACATCAATAAACTACTCTATTATATTTTCCTATCATAGACCCAAAATGTCTAAATTAGCATAATGAAGAACCAGATGAATTCTAATCATGAACACAAGAACTCCAATCATCCTTGACCTTTGATAGGATTCCTTGTACATCCTAAAATTACCATACTTATATTTGAACATCAATGGCATCCATAATGCTAATAATGCCTCTTTTGAAATCAATAAAATTCATATTTCCAAAAATCTCCCCCTTTGTCATTGATGGAAAAATAAATGCTCTGATCTTATAATACTCTACTTTTTCTCTAGCATAACTTGCATTGGATTCTGATAAATGTGAACTAAACCTATTCATACCAAACTTGTTCTCCCTTAGGAAATGGGACATTTCCCTAAACTCAACTTGGACACATGCTTTACTCTTTCAAATTTTTATAGAGAGATTTTGCACTTTTCTGCCCCTTTGACATCAATGGCAAAGAGAATCCAAATTTCTCAAATTATCCAAAATTTTCTCCCCCTTTATTAGATAAAAGAGTTTGTCCAAAAATATACAACCATGAACTCATTATAAATTCAAAAAATTATACATACTTGAGTTACCTTATCTCTCTTCTTCCAAGGATTGATAAGAATTTTTTGATACTCCCCCTAGACTCTTGCACTATCATTAGGATCTAGTGATGTGATGTAGGATGCAATAGTCCCAAATTCTATTTTAGATAATAAAATTATTCCTTGGGAAGAAGTTTGGTGAATATGTCTATAATTTGGTCTTGATTTGGCACATACTCCATTGTAAACTCTTGATCTACAACCTTTTCTCTTAAGAAGTGATACTTGATTGATATGTGCTTGGTTTGGGAATGCATCACTAGATTCTTTGATATGTTAATAACACTTGAATTGTCACAAATAATAGAGATAGGTGATTTGTACTCTACCTTAATGTCTTTGAGTGTTTGATTCATCCATAATATTTGAGTGCAACATGCCATTACTACCACATACACTGATTCTATTGTAGAAAGAGTAACTAACTCTTGATTTTTTCTCAACCATGAAACAAGTCTATTTACAAGAAAAAATGCACCACCACTAGTGCTAATTCTATCATCCACACTTCTTGCCCAATCAACATTTGTATATGTTGTCAAAGTGAAGTCTTCACTTTTATGATACCATAGGCCACAATCAATTGTGATCTTGATGTATCTAAAGATCCTTTTCACTGTATTGACATGCAACTCTTTAGAAATAGTTTGAAATATTACAACCATGCATACTACTTGCATGACATCAAGTCTTGATGCAGTTAGGTATAACAAGCTACTTATCATTGATCTATAAAAAGTCTAATTTGCATCAAGGGACTCATCCTCTTTGCTCAACTTGCATCCATTTATCATGGGAGTACTATTTGGTTTCCTATATTCCATTCCAAACTTCTTGAGCATTTCCTTAGCATACTTGGTTTGAGATATAGATATCCCTTCATAAATTTGCCCTATTTTTAGTCCAAGGAAGAAAGAAAGTTCTTCAAGCATATACATCTCAAACTCATTTTGCATTTGAATAACAAAGTCTTTGCACATTCTATTGTTGCTACCACAAAAAATGATGGCATCTACATAAACAAAAATAATAAACACATGCTCACCTTCTAATTTGAAGTATATTTTATTAATTGCATATCATTTATTAAATCCTTGTTATTGCAGGCAGTAGTCTAATCTTGAATAACATGCTCTAGGTGCCTATTTTAGACCATACAAATCTTTCTTCAGTATGCACACACAATATTCTTATTCTAAAAACTGAAAACCTTTAGGTTATTTTATGTAGACTTCTTCTAGGTTCCCATTCAAGAAAGAAAACTTAATATCCATTTGATATAATTTGAACGTCTTATAAATAGATAATTATAGAAACATTATTAAAGCTTCCAATTTTGAAACTAGATTAAATATCTCCTCAAAATCTATGTCTTCAACTTGTGCATATCCTTTACACACCGATCGATCCTTATTCCTTAAAACAATTCCATCCTCATTGAGATTATTTCTAAATACCCATTTTATACCTATTACATTCTTGTTTGAAGGTCTTGGAACTAATTCCAAAGTTTTTTTATTTTCAATTTGGCTCAATTATTCTTCCATGGATTTTATCCAATTCTCATCCTTGTTCGCTTCAACATAGCTCTTAGGATTAATTTTAGACATTCGAGAAAAAATTATTGGCTCTTTGTTCTATGCAAATTTCATCCTTATCTGAATTGATTCATTATTATTGCCAATGATCTAATCTATAGGATGATCCTTTTGAAAAAATCTTATAGGTGCCTTTTCATTTACTTCATCATGCTCTTCATTAGCTACTTATTCAATATCTAATTCTTCAATACAGATTTCTTTGTCAGGTTTAGCTTGTTTCAAGCCTTCTTCAAACTTGACATTGATGCTCTCTACAATATTTTGTATCCTTTTATTGTAACATATGTAGGCTTTGCTTTGGGTGGAATAACCAAGAAATATTCATTCATCACATCTTTATTCAAAGCTTCCCAATTTGTCTTCTTTTCTTTTAATGTAGCATTTCCAACCAAACACTCTGAAATACTTAACAGAGGTAGGTTTTCCATACCATAGTTCATAGGGATTTTTTTCACTATTTACCCTTAGTTGAACTCTATTCAAGATATAAAATACTATTTGGAATACATCTCTCTAGTATCCATCTGGTAACTTGGCCTCATTTAACATTGTTTTAGCCATCTCCTTGACTGTCCTATTTTTTTATCTCAACATCTCCATTCTACTATGGAGTCCTTGCTATAGAGTAATGCCTTTTGACTCCATGCTTATCACAATACTCTATGAACTCATTTCAGGTAAATTCTCCACCTTTATTAGATCTTAAGCATTTGATTTTTTGTCTAATCTCATTCTCTACCATGGCCCTAAAGATCTTGAATCTTTCAAACGCCTAAGACTTATCCTTCAAAAAGGCTACCCATACCATTCTTGAGTAATCATCTATAAATAACATAAAGTACATCTCTCCATTAGATATTCTTATCTTGGTAGGACCACAAATATCACTATGAACTAACTCTAGAGGCTTTGTAGTTTCAAACACCTTTATTTGAAATCTAACCCTTGTCTATTTTCCTTGTTGACATTCATTGCAAGTAGTGTTTACAGGTTTGATTATCTTAGGCATGTGTCTAACACACTTAGATGAGCTTACTCTTACCATGTTGCCATAATTGAGATGGCCCATTCTTTTATTCCATAACCAACTCTCATCAATCTTTCCTATTAGGAAGCTATTACCATTCACTTTAACAAGATTATAGATATTACTTTTAGTTCTTTTCCCTTTTGAAACTACTCTTCTAAAACTCTTTGGCTTACAGCTTTCCACATTTAATGAGACCCTATATCCATTATCACATATTTGGTTGACACTTATCAAATTTTGTTTCAATCATTCAACATAAAAGACATCATGATTAGGCAATTTTCCATCTATGTTAAAGGTTATTTTACCTCTAATCTTTACTGCAATATTATCTCCTAAGCTGATAGATCCTTCCTTATATTTTCTCAATTTTATGAACTTACTCTTATCATTAGTCATATGTTTTGACAACCACTATCTATTATGCAAAACTTTTGCTCCTTGGCCTGGAGTGCAGTTTGAGCATCATAGATTGATCTTTCACTTTACAGACATTCTTAGGTTTTCATTTGGCTTATTCTTCTCTTTTTTAGAGACTTATGAACCTTTGTTCACACTATAAGGCATCCCTTTCTTCTTACTTTGTATTTTTGGTCTTATAAAGCTTGTTCAACATTATTTAGCTATGTGACCAAAATTATTGTAGTTATAACATATTACATTTGTATCTAACAAGAGTGCAAATGAATTTTTTATTATAATTTTTTTTCCTTTTAGGTAAAACTCTAAAATCAATAGACCTATGACCAAAATTATTATAGGTATAAAAATAATTATGTAAAGATGAAGAATACCTGGTCATAGTATTTCTTTGTGCAGGATGCGAAGCTCTTCTAAACTATAGCTTCTTTAAGTATCTCACTTGTGTAACCATCTACATCAACTACCTTTTTCTTCTTATTTTCTTTAGGATTCTTTTCTCCTTCAAATTTCTTCACATTAGTAGTGCCTGTGTCTATATTTATATCTTTACAAGATTTTGATCCTGATTCTCCTTCTGCTTTGAAGTTGTCATATAGGTTAGCAGGTGTACTAGTTATGGAATTTTTTAATTTTTCATAACCAAGACCAAATCTCTCATATGAAGGCCTCTAAGAGTTAATCAAATCATGAAGAATATTTGATCCTTGTTTTAGCTTCAAACCTCTATTTATTTGATCTTTAGCTTTCTCAAGTTATTTTCTCAAAGACACTATCTTTGCCTCTAACTTCATGCACTCATTAGATTTATATTGTAATTCAAGTTTGACTACATCATCTATTATTTTGGCCTCTTCAACTTGTGTCTTTAGGATAACCACTATCTGATCAGATTTTTCAAGACTCTTAGAAAAATTTTCAATCTCCTTTTGTCCAAGCTTCTGTTGTTTGGAGTTTTTTTTTTCTTATCTTGTCAATTTCTTCTAGAGCACATATGACTTCACACTCTATATCCACTTCTCCTTCTTCTTCCTCATCTGAGTCTTTAACTTATTGATCCATAAAATTTGATCCTAATTCCATGAATAGGACTTATTTTTCCTCATCCATAAAGGCACAATCATGGTCGTAATTAGAACTATCATAATCATCTAATGAATCACTGTCTTCTTTAGTGTATAGGCCTTTCTTGTTTTTGAAGAAGTTAGTATTCCTAGAATAGTGGGGTTTACTCTTCTTAACATCCTCTTCTTAATTAGAGTTATCCTTTTTGTTATATGGGCATTTAGCATAACAATGCCCTACTTTACCATAGTTAAAGAAATTAAAGGGTAACTTACTTTTGTACTTTATAGACCCTCTTTTTAATCTTCTAACAAAGTTAGATTATTCATCATCAATCCACTCGAATATGGATGTAGGTGATTATACTTTTTATTGTTTGGATACTTTGAATGCAACTTCTCTCTTGAAGGTATCTGCTTCTCCCATTCTCATCTCATAGGCAATGAAGGTTACATGCAAATAATCAACAATGAGTTTATCCAAATATCTTGCTTCCTTTATTACAAATATTTTTGAGTCATACCTTGATGGCATATATCTTAGGACATTTTTGATAATGATTGATTTTTTCATCTCTTCTCTAAGGCTTCTGATTGCATTGACTATTTCACCTACTGTAAGGAGGTAGTATATAATTTTATCTTCTTCATTCATTTTAAGGATTTTAAACTTTTATTTGAATGTTTGTAGCTTGGCTTGGTTTACATTATCATCACCTTCATGGATGCTCTTTAGTTTGTCCTAGATCTCTTATGAATTTTGATAATGCATCACTTTGATAAACTTTGAATTAGACAATCCACATAGAATATCATTCTTTTCCTTAGCATTGCTCTAATATGCCTTATTATCAACCTGATCACTAAGAGTTGTAGTAGGAGATATTTATTCATTTAAAATAGACATCCATGTAGAAAAACCTAATTAATATAGATATGCTTCCATTATAATGTTCCGAAATGCATAGTTTGATCCATCAAAGAGAGGTGATTCATTTGAGAAAGATCCTTCTTGACTAGCCATTTGTGTTCTTCATCCAAGATCTACCTGAGCTAATTAAGCTTCTTATAAGGAACCAGGGCTATGATACCAGTTATTGGAACACAACTATCTATTGATAGGGGGTGAACTAGTAGATTTATTAAACTTAGTCCTCTAATACTTTTAATGCATAATAAAACATATATGTTGAGATCATACACATAAAAACACATAACACTAGATATACCATGGAAAACCTAATAAGAGAAAAACCACCATGAGAATAACTGCTAGAATCTACTTTTCTAATCTAGCCTCATAATCAACAGCCTCATTGGTTATAATTTTTAAGACTACCAACTACAAGGAGACACCAATCCCTTGATTTAAGAGCACCAACTCATCTTATCTAATGGTACCCACCAGTCAGATCTATATAGAGCTACAACTCTAGATTACAATATAGGTTCATAAATGAATCTAATTCAATTCTCTATTATAGGCCTAGTCTATAACTATTCCCGCTCTACACATGTCTTCATTTCTCTACCCATCTATCTCTATGTCTCTATATTTATCTATTTGACATAATTCAATAACACCAATAGTATTTATTGTATCCTAGATGACATACATACACACACACATAAGCATTTGATCTAGGCTTTTCTTCTTCTCTATGTTCACACTTGGATTGTAACACATCATGCTCCTATAAGTTTCATATGTATTGAACTCATGCTTCACCATCATTATTCTTGGTATTTTATTAGATTTAGCAAATATAAAACTCTAGTTTTGATTCACATGCCTTGTTAAACAAATTTGATTAATGATAGTAATCAATTTCATTATCTATGTCATAATTTATGGCTTAATTACACGTTCCTACATCTTCCATGGCTTGACCATTAGGATAATCATATCTTTAAATATTTAATTTAGATATTAAGTTTCACACCATGATATGATGCTCCTCATTCAAATTTATCAACTTTAAAATGCATCTGTTGGATCAAGTTATGAAAGGATCATGCTCTCTATTAGATCCTTGTATGCTTTCTGAATTTAATGTTTCATATTTAAAATTAATCCATTATATCTTATGATTTGAGCTCCAAAATTCTGTTAGATCTTCAAAATGCATGATCTTTACTTCTATCTATCATTAAACATTTTACACTTGGTCTAATCTCACTACTTTTTGAGACTTTGGAATACTTTCTCTTTGTCAATCTCGTTAAACTAGCTTGGTCTTTAACTCACCTCTATCTTGTTAAACATTGAGTAATTTATCGCATTGATTCAATTTGTTCTATTATATCTTCATTATATGATCAACCACTCATCATTTGATCTTATGACAAGCTCAAAATTTATCTTTGATGAGCTCACATGTATGTGACACTTGTCATCCTCACATGCCTTCTACACCTTTGCTATTAGTTCCTACTATTGTGACACTTGGAACTCACTCATTCCTTCCACACATTATTAGTCCCTATATTTTTAACACTTGGCACTCACAAGTTAACTCAGATATACCTTTGAAAAATTAACTTTGCTCCACTTCATTGGATCTTTAACATACTATTAAGTGCTAATGATTAGATATTCTAACAAGCTCAATCTTTACCTCTACTTAACATTAAACATTGACCACTTGTCCTCATCTATTTTCATCCCAAAATATTGGAGCAAACACACTTAGTTGATCTCTTTTAGAATTTATTTAACTTTACCTTGTGAAAATTTTATTATGGGAACCATCTCAATATGCTTGGAAGACTAACTTTACATAGATATATCTTTTGTCTCAATCAAACACATGTTATAAAATTTGGACCATAAGTTCTCCATTAAAAGAGGAATATAACCATGTATTAATAATATTTTGAAACCTTTGTGCATACAAGATATAATTCCATTAATTTGATCACTTAGATTATTCTCCCACATAGCCAACTATGCATAGAACTATCTAGAAGACCAATTTTGTTCTTGCATAAATTTTATTGTGCTTAGTTGCATGAATTAAAATTTAGTACATAAGATATTATCACATATGGGATTCCATCCATATATCCATCTATTCCTGAAACCTTCATACATGCAATATATGACATCATCAAAATGCCTACTCAACTTTTCTTGCAACTTGCAAATTTGGTTAAGTGTGGGAAAACATTGTAAAAATACTTGGGAACCAAATTTGCTCATGCATATATTTTGTCATGATATATTGCATGACCTAAGATTTAGTGCATAAAAATTAGTCACAAAAATGAACAAACCCATATGATCATTTTCTCTTAGCACCTCCATGTATACAAATGTTACCTCATCAACATGCTTACTTGGCTCTACTTGAGCCCTTTTACAAATTTAGCTAAGTATGGGAACTTAGTGAATTTTATCTGAGTAGCCAACTTTGCATCTTTATATCTTCAACTGTGTTTCATCTCATGACTTTATATCTAGATAAACATAATGAAAAGCTAAATAAATTCCACTAATGTGCACATGAAATCCAATCATCCTTGACCTCTGATAGAATCTCTTATACATCCTCAAATCACCATACTCAAATTTAAACATCAGTGACATCCATAATGCCAGTAATCTCCCTTTTGACATCAATGACAATCATATTACCAACAATCTTACAATTATGGGAATGTCCTCAAAGACCATAGAATTGTCTTGACAATCATAAAAGTGCTCCTCCTCGTAGATAGGGCTATAAGAGACCCCACTAAAAGTGTACCTTTTAGTCATGTATACAAATATTTGTTTTATATATTTTATAATATTTAAAATATATTTGCAAGTGTTTAAACAAGGTATGGGTTTTGAAGTTTTTTAAACAAGTGACAAAGTAAAAGAAACTATAATAAAAAGAAAGTGGCATATTACCACACAATTAGAAGAATGTGTTCATGAAATTACTCAACCTTGGTTAGGTTTTAAATCATATGAATTAGAAGAAGGTATGATAACTTAAAGACCTAAGTGTAAACTAGTACACCAAATGTAGGTTGAGAGATACATCAATACCATAAAATCTAGTTCAATTTTGATGAGTTGCTATTAGAAAACTAGAAGAAAGCCTTTCAGCTTAGGAAGGTGACAATGTAAACCAAGAAACTCAAGATGTGAAAACATACAAGAATTTATAAGCATAAAACTAAGACCAAACGGGCAACACAATACCACCACATGCTAATAGGAGTTAGAATAAAATGTTTTCTAGAACTTAGAGTGTGAGAGATACACGTGATGACCTAAGTTCACAATGACAAAATGATGATGATGAGTCTATAAATGACCTTAATCTAAATGGGAAATTGATAAAAAGTTAACTCAAGTCAAGTGCAAATGGAAAAACTTATTAACATGTTAACCTAGAACTTAGAAAGGTGTAATTATGAATTTAAATTATCAATAAAGGACTTAAAGATTTTGGAAAGTGTTCTAGACTCAAATGGCTAGCATAACTACACTATTTAGACAACATTAACACATGTGTTTAAGATGAGGTTCTAAACAAGGCAAAGATGATTTAGATTTGACCAGTGTAACACCTTCTTGTTTAAGAAATAATGGACAACAAATGCGTTTGGTTATGACATTTTATTTACAAACAAGTTTTAGAATCAAATCAAAGACAGGGTAAGTAAAGACTAAAAATACCAAATATAATTAAGTAAATCATCCTAATCCCTAAACTGGCAAGGTTGTTTTGTATTATTGAAATCCATCTTTATACATGTTCTTGGGAGGATTTTAATTATTAATACAAAAATAAAAGTGCATGAGTTGGTAGGGTATTTTACACCCCCTTATCGCAAGGTATTATAAGATGATATGGACCTTGGGTTGCTCATCTTATATTAACAATACTCCTCAGCAAGAGGGTTTATCTAAAACTTAAAATTATGACCATCTAGATGGTCCAAAGAATGGATAATAATAGATATGCATCACATCAATTGATTTCATATCAATTAACTTACTATGCAAAGGTCTTTTACTTTGCATAGAGATTCCATCCATGTACTACTTAGTGGAATCCTCTGGTTAACTAGACCCAACTCATGTTTTTATTATGAAAGGATAGGTTAGCTACTCAACCACTTGGCTCTTAAAATATGTGTACCCTGATTTATATATCCTACCACGAAGCGAGGTTGAAACAATTCTAGGAAATGAAGCCTTGGGTTAAAGCTTCTCTAGAGAACTCATGAGGAGGATATGAACTCCCCTCCAAAATCAAAATCACATAAAATAAATGATTAAAGTGAAAAGGCTTTAGAGGTTATTTTAGATCACCCAAACCATACGAGTTTTGGGGAGAGCCTAGACAACTTCCCTTTCAAGCCTTGGATAAAGACACAATCATAATGAAAAGGCACTTTTGGTCACCTAAGTTTGCTATAGAGGATGAGTGAAGAGCATACACACACTTTTCATTTTGATCAAACAAACTAATAAGTAATAGATGATTTTCATAAAATAACACTTCAATATATTTTAAATTTTGGTAAGTGTAAGTTTTAAGCACCAAATTTGAAATATTGAGTGAAATTCTTTGCCTCTTGTCCTTACTTTACAAAAAAATTGAAAAACTTCACAAAATAATCAAATAGATGATCTAAGTTTGTTTTAAACACCAAAGGGAAGGTTATAGACTTAAATCATGCTTCAAATTTCAATCATTTTTCCATGTGGGTCCTACAAGGTTAGAGATCTCCCCTTACTTAGATTAAAATTTATAATGAAACAATCATATTTGGAATTCTTACTCTTAGGTTATCTATTTTTAATAAATAGAGACTGACATCGGTCAATAGTGATCGATGTCAGTTGCATTAAGACTGATATCAGTCATAAAACAAATTGATGATGGCTGAAAATGACTGATAATAGTCACCTATGAACCCTTAGGCAAAACATATTTTGACAAAAAACACTTGTTAGCTTAGGTTAGGATAAAATATCCAAAGAAAATTTTGGATCAAGGAATAAATGTTTAGACTAGAGACTTATAAACCCAAATTGACAAACTATGATTTTGAGAAAATATCTAAAACACAAATTTTTAACATGTTTTCCCTGAAACCTAATTGATTCTAGTTATCCCTAATTGATGTCAGTTACATAGAATCAATACCAGTCATTGTATGATCTGTATATCAACAAAAAATGTCAAAAACTAGGAAAATGAAGATAAAAATTGATGTTAAAGGATTTGTAATAAATTTTTAAGGAAATTTAAGATTTCTAAAGTGTCTCCATTGCTTGAATGGGCTATGTGGTCCCAACAGACATGCCAAGATGTAGATATGGATTATAAAGATGGTTAGATCCAGAATTAGTCATGAAATCTAAGGAAAATGCATAAAGAACTAATAATCTAGGCCAACCTATTCAATGGGGTATTACAAATGATAAATAAGATAAAATGAAAGAAAGTAAATATAAGTTACCTTCCCAAGAGCTTCCCATCACACAAATACAGCTCAAAATGTGATTTTTCCCTTGATTTGGTGCTCAAGTCTTCAATAATGGTGTAAGGCCAGGCTCTTCCACCATCTCAAGAATACCAACTAAGCTAGGCTCATGATATTAAAATCAATGTTATGCCTATCAATGAAGCTATCCTATTGTAAATAAAGCATTATCAAACTACACTCAAATGGCTTATAGAGAGAATCCTGCATCATAAGTTTACACAAATTAAGCTTGATCAAATTGGTCTTGGCCCTCTTATTTATATGTTTTCCAAATTTTCAAGATCAACTATGACCATCCATCATGAGATCAAGATGTGTGGCCATGAATTAATCTAATTTTGTAAATAATACCTATAAATATCCTCATAAATATTTGGGAGAAAGGGGCATTAAAGAGGCATAAGAAGCAATAATCTTGATATTTATTACATTTATGGCTTATGATGCCAACCCACAAATGATGTCACTTGATGATGTAGTTAATAGGATTCAATTTTCAATAAATTAATGTTCAACAACTTCTAGGGAATTCTTACTTAATCTCATAATTTGATTTAATTTTCTTAAGTAAGATTAATCAATTTTAATGAAATTATTTGGAAATTGGTGCACTTAATTAATAAAATTGGTCAAGAAGTCATATTAATAGGTTGTAATTTTATTGGATAGGAGTTAGAAGGTGATGTTAGTTGTGTACATACCATCATCCCATTTAAGACATTATTGATATAAAATAACACATGCATGTGTCATGTGCTTCAGAATTAGAAGAAAAGAGTGATCCAAAGCACCAAAATGTGTTTTCATAATTTTTACTCAAAAATGAGTTGATCAAATTTAATTAACACATAAAATGCATTGGCCCATTTATTAATACATTATCTTCAATAATCACTTGTATATGACAATCTCAAATCATTTAGCACATTTATGTGATTTTGGATCAAATTATGTGTTTTCACAAATTTCAAGTAAGATTGACAATTTTAACATAAAGGTGTTAGGAATTAGATGTATACACACCTTACTCTTTCATGTTTTTTTCAAGTAGTCTAATCTCTAACAGGTCACCTCAAGTGTAGTTAGTGTCTTTATCTATCTCTAAGTGTAAATGAAAGCATTAGTGTCTACAATCAAACCTCTTGTTCATCTACCTTGAATAAGTGCATTGCATATCATCTTCATGTTTGAAATACATATGTTAGAGAAATCTAGGATGTTTAAGTCAGTTTTGTGATTCATCTTTCATAGTGCAAGTACATGGTATTCTAATGGATATTATCATGGTGTATCATCTTATTAATATATACTTATTTTATGTTCTTTCTTTCCTTTTTCATCCGAACAATCTAAGTAGTATAGGTGATGAGCTATAATAGATATATCAAGGGAGCTAACCCTTCAATCTAGAGGTTTAACCCTATAATAGACAACCCATAGGTGTAGGGTTAATGTTGGAAATATTGTCATTGATGTCAAAGGTCTATCATTATTGGTGATAAAGTCCCCATTGTATTTAATAATATTTTTAATATTCATATCTTGATTAATGTATGTTAATATTTATATTTAATATTAATGAATATATTTTTGGTTTCATAAAGTCAAAAGAAGGGCCCATGGAGAAGTCAAAGAGTCATAGGCTAAAAGATGAAAGAAGAATGGGACACATTTTCTCATGAAGAGTCACCTTGAGGAATTTCAAGAGTCACCATGCAAAGACAAAAGAGGTATGGTACATTTTTGTATGAAGGGACACTTTGAGGAATATGAAAAGTAACCAAGATAAAGAAAAAAGAGAAAATGATGATTTTGCTTACAAAGGGTCACCATATGAATTTTAAAATTCAAGAATATGAAGGGTCATGCAAGTTTGTCACCATTTTACATAAGGTTTGAAGGGTCACAAAGGGTTAATGCCAAAGGTTATTTGGAAAGCTATAAATAAAGGCTTGAGAAGCCATTTGTAATAATAAAGAAGAGAGGATGATTTACAATTGTTATATCTAGATTAGAAGAGCAAAGGAAATAAAAGAAAGAGATATTGTAATGTGCTATCATTGTTTAAAAAAGTAATATTAAGAGATAGTTGTGTGGTATACACAAAAGGGGTTGGTGCTCCAATGGGTTGGTGCTCATGAATAGTTGTTGTGTTGGTGCTCAGCAAAGGGGTTGGTGCTCCTAAAATTTGGTGCTTGAGAATATTGTAGTGTGAGATGGTGATCATTCATATACTTGAGATTATTCTCTGTGGTTTTTCCCACATTGGGTTTCCATGTTAAATCTGGTGTTCTCTCTATCTTGTGTGGTGTTTATTATTTTAGTTTTATTGCATACCAAGATTGTATGGTTAAGTGGAATTTGATTAAGTGAATTTTCATGTTATATTGAATCACCCCCCTCTCAGTATATCCCATGATTAATAATTGGTATTAGAGCAGGTTCCTTTGAAAAAAGTCTTACAGCTTGAAGGTAGATCAGGAAAACATGATGACTAGATTATGTGGAGATTTTTATATAATGAAGGCACCTTTGTTTGATAGGTCAATTTTTGCCTTTTGGAACATAAGGATGAGGACGTACTTGATGGCCCTTGGATTCCACATTTGGCAAGCAATGTTGGAGGAATATGAAAAGCCACAGACACTTGTAACTACTCTGACAGAAAAGAAGGCAAGTCAAAATAATGCTAAAGCTTTAGAAGCTATTTTATGTGGTTTATGTGAATCAAAATTTGTTAAAGTTATGAAATGTAAATCTTCTCATGAGACTTGGGTAAAAATTGAGAATATTTACAAAGGTGATGAAAAGGTTTAGCAGGCTAAGATTCAAACTTTTAGAAGATAGTTTGAGAGTTTGAAAATGGAATAGGAAGAAAATATAGAAAGTTATCTTTTGTCAGTTGATCAAATAGTAAATCAGATTCAAGGTCTTGGAGAAAAGTTATAAGAGTCAACAGTGGTACAAAAGGTTTTGAGATTTCTACCAATGAGATATGATGGAAATGTTTCAACAATCGAGGAGATGAAGGATCTTGCCAAGCTAAACATGGATGAATTACATGGTATTCTTACAGCATATGTGATATGGACAAAACAAGAGAAACCCTTAAAAAGGGAAGTTGCTTTCAAGACATAAAATAAAGGCAAGGCTAAGATTAAAGAATCAAGTAACAACTCCAGCGACGATGATGATAATAATGAATCTCTTTTCATTAATAAACCAAAAAGGGGTATAGGTAAATATCAAAGAAAATTGCCATTTGAAAGTTTTAAATGTGGTAAGACTGGTCATTTTGTACATAGATGCCTAGATAAGAATAATGATGACAATGAAGAAAGAAAGTCTACATACAAGAAAAATTTCAAAGGAAAATACAAGAAAAGATTTAAGAAGAGTTTATATTCTAAAGATCTTAGCTCAATCAAAGATGGTGGAGTTAGTGACTCAGATGAAGAAGAGAATCTATTCATGACCATACATGAAGGTGACTCTACAAACAAAAGTAAAGATGACCAAGATGAAGAACATGATGAAAGTGAGGATGAATCTAAGGTAAATCTAGAAGGATAACTCATTTGTGTCTTAGAAGAGTTAGAAGATGTTGAGAATAAGAATTGAAGATTGAAGCACTAGATCGAGAAATATGAAAAATAGTCAAAGAAAATAATTGATGATCTACAAGAAAACTTTGAAGAAGCTAAAAGGAATGAAAAATATCTAACATCACAATTGCAAAAAGTAAGTAAAGAATGTGAAAGATATGTTATTGAAATTTCCTCTTTAAAAGAAGATATTGAAAAAGCGGTCAATGATAAAGTAGTTAGTGATTAAAAATTTGAGGATAGCACTAACATGTTAAATAAGATATTAGAAATCCAAAAGGAAATATTAGATTAGATAGGTATTATGTTTAAAAATAAAAAGATCTATGTTTAATCTCTTACAAAAGAGGAAACAAAAAGGGAAGAAGTGAAGAATATAGAGGACATCTCAAATAAAGAAGGTTGGAAGGAACAAAGTTAAAAAATACATTAGGAAAAAGATACACAAACAAGTTCTATTTTCATGGTTATTTTTTTTATTGTAATAGATATGGTCACAAGAAAATAGAATGCTAGAAAAGAGCTAACAATTTTAGAAACAAGGAGAAATAAACTCATGCAAAGTCGAGCATAAGCTATAACTATTTTGCTCCTTTATCAAGCTTTCATGAAGAGGCCATAATATGTTACAAGTGTAATAATTTTAGACACATAGGTTGGAATTATATAATTGTGTTTGAGTAAATCAAAAAGGACCAAAGTTTCAAGGTTCCATTCATCAAGAAGAAGGTTCAGACATGTTCATGGCAGAAGAAACACCTGATGATTCTATGTTAGTTCAGATAGATTTGCATGTAAGAAATAAAGAACAATTATGGTTCACTGATAGTGGATATTCGAAGCACATGACAAGAGAAAAGAGTAAGTTCATAACTCTAAATAAGATCAATGATGGCATAGTGAAATTTGGAGATAAAACCATTGTCAAGATAGCCAAAAAGGTACTTTGAGTTTGGATAATGGGAGAACCAAGACTAAGAATGTGTTGTATGTAAAGGTCTTAAGCATAATATATTGAGTGTAATTCAAATATGTGATCAAGGATACACATTAAAGTTTTATGTAGAAGGTTATGAGATTATAAGAAAAGATTCAAATGAGTTGATTGCAGATGCTCAGAGGATAGGCAAAAATTTATATGTATTATTAGATATCTTCACAAAGGCACAATCAAAGGACACATTCAAGGATCTATGAGAGGAGTTAGGAGTAATTTATTTGACTTACTACCATTGAGGTTCAATATCAATTGAGGGGGAGATAATTGTTAGCTCCAGGTAGGCCCTTTGCCATCGATGTCAAAGGGGGAGAATAATAGGTACAAGTACAGGTACAGAAATAGGTATAGGTTGCTATAGTAAGGGGGAGTTATTATATGTTTTTCAGATGATAGTATGTGTAGGTTTTAGGATGTGATAGTTTTAGTTTGAGGTTACCATCAGTGACAAAGGGGGAGATTGTTGAAAATATTGTCATTGATGTCAAAGGTCAAGCATTATTAGTGATAAAGGCCCCATTGCATTTAATGATGTTTTTAATATTCATATCTTGGTTAATGTGTGTTAATATTTATTTAATATGAATGAATATAATTTTGGTTGCTTAAAGTCAAAATAAGGGCCCATGGAGAAGTCAAAGAGTCACAGGGTAAAAGATGAAAGAAGAATGGGATGCATTTTCTCATGAAGAGTCACCTTGAGGAATTCCAAGAGTCATCATGTGAAGAAAAAAGAGTTATGGCACATTTTTCCATGAAGGGACACTTTGAGGACTATGAAAATTCACCAAGATAAAGAAAAAGGAGGAAAGGATGCTTTTACTTATGAAGGGTCACCATATGAATTTTTAAATGCAAGGATACAAAGGGTCATGCAAGTTTGGCACCATTTTCCATAAGAATTGAAGGGTCACAAATGGTGAATGCCAAAGGTCATTTAGAAAGCTATAAATAAAGGATTGAGAAGACATTTTCAATAAGAAAGAAGAGAGGATGATTTATAATTGTTATATCTAGCTTAGAAGAGCAAATGAGAGAAAAGAAAGAGATATTGTAATGTGCTATCATTGTTTAAAAAAGTAATATTAAGAGATAGTTGTGTGGTATACACAAAAGGGGTTGGTGATCCAATGGGTTGGTGCTCATGAATAGTTGCTGTGTTGGTGCTCAGCAAAGGGGTTGGTGCTCCTAAAAGTTGGTGCTTGAGAATATTGTAGTGTGAGTTGGTACTCATTCATATACTTGAGATTATTCTTTGTGGTTTTTCCCACATTGGGTTTCCATGTTAAATCTGGTGTTCTCTCTATCTTGTGTGGTGTTTATTATTTTAGTTTTATTGCATATCTTGAATATATGGTTACGTGGAATTTGACTAATTGGAAGTTTAATCCCCTCTTACCTTGAATGGATAACATCAAAAGCATTGATAATCCTTATTTTGAAACTAAATTTGAGGAAGGCATAACATCCCCTAGTAAGGACCTTAGAGTAAAATCTAATTGAAATTTGGTTGAGAGTAAATTAGCCTCTCATGATATTGATAGAGGGGAACTTCCCCTTATTAGAAATCCTCCTCCTAAAGGTGTTGGTTTATAGGTTGTTGAGGATAAGGGTAAGCAGACTGATTTAATAGAACATACCAAGTTGCCCTCTAAAATAGTAAATAGCCAGAAATAGTTTGATGAGGATATGATTCATGTTACTGATGTATTCAAAGGGGACCCTCTATAGCCTTGGATGACCCTGAGGGTTACAAGGAAATTTATCTAAGGTGATATCAGGCAATGAGATTGAGTTTCTTCTTAATAACCTTTTGAGAAGGTTGAGACCCCCAATAGAGAGGCCATGAATGTATCGTCTCATGGTGATATTTTAAAAGTGATTACATCTAATCATAATACTAGAGATAACTAGACCTCTAAAGGGTTTGTAAAAACATTGAAATTTTTTTCTATTGAAAATAGATCCCTCAATAGTCCTTCAAACCAAGGATGAAGGATTATTAAAAAATGGTTAAAATGAAGATGGTGATAGTAGTAATTAAAAAAAGAATAAGGATAATAAAGTTACTAAATGTTTCTCAAGATTGTATGAAAATAAAGGGGAAGTAAGTCCACCAATAATATCAAGTAATCATGATAATGGTAATGCATATTTTTAGTTGGAATATAAGGAGTATTGAATCCATAAATAAGAAACCTATCATAAAGTAGTGCAAATAATCTAGATCTAACTTGATTTTCTCCTTCATAAGGTCAAATAAATGGGTACAATCCTTTCATTCACTTTAGGCTATATTTGGCCTAATGCATTTCACTTCTATACTAACCGTTATAGAGATAAAGGGGGTGATTTAATTTTGATTAACTCGATTTTGGGATATTATATTATGGAACATGGTGTATCTCCCTACAATAGGGTGGTATAGGCTATCTTTAACAAGTAGGGAAAAATGTTTAGAATTTATAATATATGTGCATATAATGACTACAAGGAAATAATGAAAATTTAGAATTGGATGAAATCTAATATGAAGGACATTCCATGGGTGTTTGAGTCTGATTTTAATATGATTCAAGAACTAAAGGAAAAAATGGGAGGAAACCATCACATGTGGAAAGGAAATAAGCTATTCCAAATTCAAAAGAGTTCACAAATTGGTGGATTCTTTGAATAAAGTTTATCCATAAAGTGAAGGCATTTGGTTCACTTGGTGTAATAACCAGGCTAGATCTAGAAGGCTCTACTCTAGAATTGACAGATTTTATTTGAGAAAAGATGCCTTTGAAACTAGTCTGTAAGAAGATGGTAATTTGATTAAGATTAGTCCATCCAATATATCAGACCATCACCCCATTAATCTCAATTTTACTCTCAATAATGATGAAAAAGAAGAGAAGGCCACCATGAAAGGACTGTATAAACATAATGTGTTCCAAATTGTAGAAAGAGAGTTATTAGATGGTATTCAATTGGTTTGTAATGTCAAGAAGTTGTCCTCTAACTCAAACTCTAAAATTAAATGTGGAACAATTCAATAAACCTATTAAAAAGAATTTCTAGATCTTATAGACAAGTTAAAGCCAAGAGACAAAGGAAATACTTCAAAATAGCCCAAAAATAGCTTATCAGGTTGGAATATGACTTACATTGTGACATGGATAATGAATCCTTATTGAAATTTTTTTATTCTATCAAGCATAAGTTGAGACAACACCATATTTATCGTAGTAATAGTTACCAAGTTTGATTCAGACTTAATTGGCTCAAGCTTGGTGATAAAAGTAACAAATGTTTCTTTTAGATTTTAAGGAATAAGCATCAAAGACATAAAATATTAGAAATTAAGGAGGATGATAAAGTTATATTAGTTCAATAATCTCTCAAAAATCATTTTTTAATTTCTACTAAAAAATGTTCTTAATTTAGGGGTCAAATGATCAGATTGAATAAAACATGGTGTTATGTGAAAAGATTATTCCAAGAAAGGTTTCCCCCATTCAAATAGCCTTTTATGATAGTAAAATATATTTGGATGAGGTTATAAGTACAATTGACTATTTGAAAGTTAGTAAGTCCTTGGTATTGATGGATTCCCAACATAATTCTATAAAATCAACAAAGATTACATCTCAACTAAGTACCTAGGAGTGTATAAAGAAGAAATTGAGGTGGGCACTCTTGGTTTAGAGATCCATAAATGGGATATTAAACTAATTACAAATGAGGGTTATCTCTCCAAAGTAAAAACATTAAGACCAATTACTCTACTCAATGTTTCCTATAAAATTATTTCTAAGATATTGGAAAAAAGACTTTCTCCACTATTACCCCTAGTGATATCAGAGACCCAGACTGGTTTGTGAAAGGTAGATATATATTAGATAATATTATTTCAAGTTGGGAAGGTATGTATTGGGTTAGAGATCATCATCAAGAAATTAAGATGATTCTTTTGGATTTTGAAATTTTTTATGATAGAATAGAGTGGCCTTTTATTAAAAGAATGCTTAGAGCATTTAGTTTTTAGGAAATGTTCTATAGAATTATCTCAATTTTATTAAAATATGCCTCTGTAATTGTTGAGGTAAATGGGGAAATCATAGAATCTCTCCCCTTACAAATATCCACTAGACAAGGTTACCCCCTTGCTCCTTTCCTATTTGTTATGGTGGCTAATGTACTATAGTATCTATTGAGGATGGATACTATAGGCCCCTAGTAAGAGGTATCCAACTTTCAAATAAATTGGAAATGATTGGTAATGATTCAACATTATTTAGTAATCTTTCCAAAGATATTTTGATACAAGTGATATCCAAATTGAATATATATTATCTAGTCTCTAGCTATAATATTTTGTATCATAAGTCTTGTATGATAGGATGTAAGGAGAACTAGCTAGATCAGGTTATTAAATTTGGGTAAGACTAGAAGGGCACCAACTAGTTGATTAGGTATTTAAGAATTTCATTTGTGATTTCTCCTTCTCTCAAATAGATGTGGGAAAGGGTGCACACCAAAAATAACAAGAAAATTGAAAAGTGGAAAGGTCATCTTCTTTCACTCCTTGGTAGAATTCAAGTTTGTCAAAAAATTCTTTTATCTTATAGTTCATACTATGCTTCTTGTGGGATATTAAAAAAAAAACTTAGATTAACTTGTTGTATATAATTATTAAAGACTTTTTTCTGGTTCGATGGCAAGGATAATAGGAAAGGACATGTGGTTTATTAAATTTTTTGTTGTAATCCAAGAGAAATTGGATGTCTTGGTCTAAAGGACCTATGCATTGAAGTTATTACCTTAGAAGTTAAATGGATCATCAAGGATTTCAAAGGGGATGAGATCTAGAAATTGATGGTAAGAAATAACATTCTGAGAGGGTTTCCTAAAGATAAAGCAAGTTAGAAAGGCTTGCATATTACTAACATTCTTCATGGCCCTTATTATTTTAAAGTTGATGGTTCTCCTATTTTTACATCCATTGGAAAAGCTTGAGACCTTGTGAAACACCTTGTGACTATAAATCATGTATTTGGCTAGATGGGATTGTGTTTTCAATAATATAAATATACATGGTGGAACCTTTTCCTCAATATTCATCTTATTACCCTTAACAAAGGGTGTTCTAAATTATAATGGTTTCAAAAAGGTCTAAGGGATTTTAAATATCTCTTTGGTCCCAAGCATTGGGCATCCTGGGACATCATTAAACACAAATATCACATTCCTACAACCCAACGTAAGACTTACTCCATGGTGATAAAATCAATCAAAGGTAATAACTTAGTGAATCATCTTGATAATGATAATGAATATTAGGATAGTATCAAGTGGATTAAAGGGCATCCCCTTCATGAGTTCTCTACCAAAATGATATATCTTAAATTGTCCTCCTCTCAATCCCCTTATATAATGCTTAACTATGTGTGGAATGTTTATGACTCTTACCATAGTTGGAACTTTATCTTTCAAGTGGTTTGGGCTTCTTGTTTAGAACCTAAATATTCTTATTTTAGGTGGTTGTTGCTTTATAATAAGTTAGAAATTAGAGAAGTTATCTCTAAATGTGGTGATTCCCCCTGCACCCCTTTCTATTGTGGGTGTAGTGATGTGAAGTCAATTAAACATATTTTCTTTACTTACCAATATCCTATTAATATTTATAAATGTTATCTATATAGTTGGTCTATTATTTTTTATTACAAAATTACTTGGTTTATTGTTGATTTTGGATATGTCTGTACTAAAAATAAAATCCATCCATTCTTTCACAAATTATGGTTGGTATTTTCTACTGATATTCTTTGGTTTAAATGAAAGTAAAAGAACCAAAATATTTTCCAAGGTAGAGCTATGGTACTTAAAAAATTCACAGTTGAAGTCATTATTAAGATTGTTTCTATGCAGATCTATCTTGAGTTGAAGATCCCACATATCCAGCTAAAATGTTTCCTATAGATATACTTATTGAAGGTGACTTTACACTATCTTTTGGATATTAGTGGGTACCCCAAAATCAAACCTCACCCTAATTGGAGCCTCTCTCATCCCACTACTATAGAGGTGACTCTCTCAGCATATGATTAGACATGCATCAAAGATTCATACGATGAGTAAGCCAAAGACCCCATTTGATATTAGGTGTATTATTTAGATTCATATAATAATGGTACCCAATGTTGTGTAGATGCGTCAAAGGAATGTATGGAACTTAGGAGAAGTTAAAACCTATCCAAAGCTAAGTCTAGAGATAGTTTGAAAAATTATAAAAGTAATAGACCTATATAATGTATAATTGATGGTGGATAATACCTTCTCTCAACATGTATATGTGGAAAGTCCATGGATTTATCAAATCCCAATTAAGGAGCAAATGTAGACATGGAAACAATTTCATAAGAATGTTGATGAATTAACTAGTAAACTACAAAAAATGGTTGAATCAGGAGGTCAACAAGAGGCAACAGAGGTCATGAAGTTTGTCAAAGAAATTAATATTGATAGATATTTTTCACTAAGGGATGTGTTTTTGGAGACCATACAAAAGGGACCTAAGGATACTTGGCATTCGGGTCCTAGTTCTGAGAATGTGAATAGTAATGCTGATAACACATAAAGTTTAGAAGACTAATCCAATTTAAGGGTGACACTTTTTTAATTGATATTTTACTATTTTTTTCCACTGGTGCCTCCTTTGTGAGCATTTTTATATTGTTATATCATAAACTTTGATAAATGTTAGGTTATTTACATTTGGTTGCCCATATGGCAGAACTTTTGTTATTCACCTCTAGGGGATTTTGTTTTTTATTCATGATATTTTAATAAACAATTACATTTCTATTACACTATTTTGAATATCCCCTTCACATTAAATAGAGGTCAATTAAACACAATAATCATGCATAATATGTACTACCATCTTATTAATGTTAATTGCATCTTAGTTTGTTCCCAAGAAGCAGATTAAATAGAGTTTATTCATATTTAAAATAATGCCACTACTTAATCCAATGGTTCATAATGAATGAGAATCCCCAAATATGCATTAAATTGAACTATAATGAATATGCTCACTTAAAAATGGATTAACATACAGTGGTATAATTATTGTTGATTTAAGGACCAAAAAACATTGATTTTATGCCGTTGGAGTAATAAAAAAATTAAGCTATTTAATTTCTTCATAACTAACTCTAGCATTAGTCAAACTAATATTCATATTTTTTATTAGTAATCCAATCTATCTAATAAAATTAAAACATGGAATTTGTGTTAAAACATATGTCTGTTAATTAATAAGCTTCATCATGTTCATCCTTTAATATCAATTATGAGATGATTTAAGACCATGATCCACTTGACCATTCACATGACATTTGCATATAGTCCATATGGTGAAAATAATGAATCCATATTGCTAATATTGACAATGTGGTGGTGTTTTTAGAGTAAAAAATATATTGTACATGCATGAATCTTAATAGATCACCCCGCGAAGATGAAAAAATAACCCACAGTCATGTTGGAGATTATCCATTCCATTAATATCCACATTTATCATTATGTTAAATCCATCCATCTCCTTTTCGCCTTTGAATAACCCATAAATTCACTTGATTCAAATGCACTCTCAGGATGAGTAAATTTCGCTCGATTAGGTCCAACCCATTGTTGCGTCGAGTACCTGACCTCGGTTATTCCCAACCAAAACATTCGCATGTTTTCCATCTACGACATTATTACATTGTTCAGGAAATGAATTCCTTCAATGGTCCATATCCACTTATATCAAGAGCATCCGTAGCGATTGAGGGTTTCAGTTTCTACGTGATCCATTGAAGCCGCTTAGATGCAATAACGTATAAAATCCAACTCCTAATCCCACACTATCCTTTATTTCTATCATTGCCACAACAAATGATTTCACAAAATCTAGCATGCACTTCTTCCTTAAACCCAAGGATGATAATCCACTCGAAAGCTATATTTTTTATTCAAGCAGAAGCTATACCTATTTCATTGTATCTCAAAAATAATCCCCGGACCTGAAATCTTATGATCTTCCATGTTTTATCGAAACTGATTCCGTTTGAACTTTTGGTTCTTGTCCAAGCGTCTGAATCTATATTAACCAATACCATGAAGTACATGAAACCTTATTCGCTATTACCTCTGCATACGAATGTGGAATATATGCCAGATTCTGCAGCTCCTCGCCATGCCAGCCATCAAATCCATCGCTAGGAAAATCTCCAGGCATGACCCACTGCTAACTCCATGGTACATTTTGGAAATAATTGGATAACACGGTCCTTTCAGATCCATTCAACTCAGTTTATTATGATCCACCAACTCAATGGTTATGTTGACCGAGTTCTTTTTTGTCGAATTTTATTTTGTTTTAATTATTTGTTTTGTTTTTTACATTATATTTTGTATTTGGAATTATATTGGTTATAATGTATATATTTACAAAATAGATATATGTCAGTTATATTTTAGTTTTTATGTATATGGTTTCAACATGAGATTTATTCTTCATCGTTATTGTAGGTTACGCTTCTCAGTATAATTATGACTTATATTAACTATAAGAGTAATAACTATGAAGTGGAACACATGTCCATCTCCAGTCATGGGACAATGCTAGATTGTGTTGGTGGATGTACTTTCTAGCTCAGCGGAATATTTAATCTTCATGCCATGTCACTACCACAACTCAACACTCTTCATTAAAACTTCTTTATTTTCCTACAACTGTTCACATGCCTCCAATTGCGTCCATCTAATTCAATTAATTAGTTTTCTCTCTCTCTTTCTACATGTTTTGAGAAAATTCTATGCTACGCCATTCCATACTATATATATATATATATATATATATATATATATATATATATATATATATATATATATATATATATATATATATATATATATATATATATATATATATATATATATATATATATGCAGCGCAGTCCTACCTTTTACTTTGTAATCAACAGATAAATGCATACATGAGAATAGAGTAGTGTAGCTCTATTGGTAAAAGAGGATTTGAAAACTGTATTAGTTTTGACAATAGATGATCAATGATAAGTAAACAATTTTGTGTATACATTACTATGTATTTTCTTTATGTGTTTGCATCCAACAACTATTATTAGAGATCCCAACAACTGTTAGTTTCTTATATTTGGTATCAGAGCTAGCAACTTGTAATAGAGAGAGCTATTGTTAAATCTTGGACAAAAGAAGAAAAATGAAGGAGCAGAGATTTAAGAAAAGGGGGATAAACTCACAGTTGAAAGCAAAAAGAGATTAAATCTACATCATGTGGTATGACTATTTTAATTATTTTTGAAGAAGAAGCATGGGATGGAAGCATTGAAAAAACAAATACAATTAAAATAGTCATACCACATAAAAATTATATGGTATAATATGATACACAAGAAAGTATTCTTCAATCTCCACAAGCAAATGTTCCTATAATGTTTTATAAGGCACCAAGCACTCCAAATCCATCTAGCTAGAAATGACAACAGTGAATAATCTAATCCAACACTTGCATCATTGAGATCAGGGGTCTATAAACACTTCAAAAAAGACTTTTAGTCTAAATTTTTTTTATGAAGAGTCACTAGAAGATAAAAATATGGATTATGTTCAGATTTTGCATCCCTTACACAAGATGATCCAATTTACTTTGAGGATGCAATTAAAGGTGATAATTGGATTGTAGCCATGGATGAAGAAATTTAGTCAATTGAAAAAAAAATCAAACTTGGGATCTTGTATAAATTCCTAAAAGAAAAGACATGATTAGATTAAAATGGGCTTACAAAACAAAGTTTAATGCAAATGGGAAAATTGATAAACACAAAGTAAGATCGGTAGCTAATGGCTTCACACAATAGCTAGGCATAGACTACAATGAAACATTTGCACATGTAGCAAGACTTAAAATTGTTAGAATGGTGTTATCTATTTCAACTCAAAATAGTTGTAAGGTTTTTAAAATGGATGTTAAATCAGCATTCTTGAATAGTATTTTAGAAGAGTAAGTTTATATAAAACAACCACTTAGTTATGATGTTCAAGGAGAAGAGCACAAGGTCTACAAGCTAAAAATGGCCTTATATGGATTGAAACATGATCATAGAGCTTGGCATAGCATAATAGATTCATTTTTTGTGAACAATGGATTTAAAAAAAGTAATGAACCAACTTTATATGTCAAAGTGAATAATAAAGGACAAATCTTGATAGTATGTTTGTATGTGGATGACTTGAATTTTACCAAAAAATTGTCAATTGATTCATTTAAGGTACGCCATGAAAATTGAATTTGAGATGACTAATTTGGGACTCATGAGATATTTTCTTGGCATAGAGGCAAATATATCTGAGCAAGGAATTTTCATATGTCAATCAAAGTATGCTAATGATTTGTTGAAAAGGTTTAAAGATGTTGAATGTTAATTCAGCTCCTACACTAGTTATAATGGATTTAAAACTTAGCAAGGAGGATAAAAGTTCTAGTGTTGATGCAACTTTATTCAAGAGATTAGTTATCATCCTCATGTATCTAATCACCATAAGATCATGCATTATGTATGGAGTTAGACTTATCTCAATATTTATGGATAATCTAAAAGAATCTCATTGGAAAGATGGACAAAGAATTTTGACGATACATAGCTAGAACAAAGGAGTTTTTAGGATCACATATACATCATCAAATGACTTCAAGCTGATTAGTTATATAGATAGTGATTGGGGAGGTAGCATGGATAATATAAAAATCACTTCAGGATATGTTTTTCATTTTGGATCAGGTGCTATCTCTTAGACATTGAAGAAAACAATCAATTGTTACACTTTCATTAGTTGAAGTAGAATATATTGCATCCACATCAACATCTTGCTAGGCAGTTTGGATGAAAGTACTTTCTAGTTTGAGGCATACTCAAGAAGAAGCTACAATAATAATTTGTGATAAAAAATCATCTATTTTATTGTCTGAAAATCATATGTTTCATAAATGTATCAAGCATATAGACACTAGATATCACTTTATTCATGAATTGGTGAAAAATGACAATATATGTCTTAAGTTTTGTAGGTCTGAAGAACAACTAGTAGAAATTTTATCAAAGATGCTTATGAAAATGTGTTTGAGCATCTTATAGAAATAATGGGCATAATTGATTTACATGGTAGTGAATATTAAGGGAGAGTGTTGGTAGGTGTACTTTCCATCTCACATGAATATTTAATCTTTATACCATGTCACTGCCACAACTGAACACTCTTTATTAAAACTTCATTATTTTCCTACAGCTATTCAGATGCCTTTAGCTGTGTCCATCTAACTCATTTATTTCATTTTCTCTCTTCCTTCTACATGTTCCAAGATACTTCTATGCTATGTCATTCCATATTCTATTTTGCAAATTATATATATATATATATATATAAGCCAAAAATAGTTTATCTCACTTTTTCACACTTATGTGATTATTATATATGATATTTAATGTGATTTGTATTATTTTAAATATAGTATAATATTATAAATAATAATAAAGTTTTAAATTATTATTATTTTAGATGTTGATAAGATAACAAACACTAGATGCCATTCAAGTCTAGCACATCGACTAAATTTAACAAATTTCATCTCGCTCAATACAGATGATACCATGGAAGGAGTTTAGGATCATATTTTTAATGTGAGATAAGTCCCACAAGATTGAAATTTTTTAGATACATGTATTAAAATGAATATTTCATGTAAAATAATAGTATTACATTTTTAGGCAACAAACTTTCAATTTCTAAAAGCGTCAGGGGGGTGAGAGGGGGAACATGGGGGGGGGGGGGGGTTGTGGAGGGAATGGAAGATTACCCCAATAGCTTAGGTTCTTTTTGTCCATATGGCATGTTTTTT